>JANHJO010001847.1:117134-127962 GCA_032468235.1 Pseudoxyrhopus heterurus | reverse complement strand
ATAGATAGATAGATAGATAGATAGATAGATAGATAGATAGATAGATAGATAGATAGATAGATAGAGTGTGTGTGTGTATATATACACACACACACATACATGAGTGTGTGTGTTATCATTTTAATGTGTGCCATTGTGTACACAGAAAAGTGACAAAGTTATCTAAAAGGAGCATTAAAGATTTGCAATTGATGATTTATGCATCTTAGGAAATTATAAAAAGTACACACTCTCTCTCTCATTCACTGTGTGTGTGTGTGTGTGTGTGTGTGATATTTGCATGTCCTTCAGAATAGCAGTCTTGAAGCAGTCCAAAAATCGTTGGACGTGCTGATGATTTCAATGAGCTTTATAATACTAATTCCTATGCATTTTACTTCATCAGTCAAACTTTAAAATTTGATTTTTAAAGTTTTTGAAGAAGCATAATTTTTCACACTTTCTTTCCCCTCATGTTTCTTTAATCTTTCATTTGGTTTTCAGTGAATAAGTTCTGATTTATTAATGAATAGAGTAGAGTTCTATTTTTGGTGGATGCTGAATGAAAAATAAGCAGATGTTTCTGCTGCCAAATATGGAAGAATTTCTTGTGTGATCTGTTGAAAATGTGCCTCATTCATTAGATTTAAAGAACAAGAACTGTTTCATTTATTATGGAAAGATTACTAATTCTTATATCAATTCTTTCTAAATTTTTGAAGTAACTGCTGGTAATAATTTGCTCTAAATGACAGTGATTGACTATCCTAGCTTATACTTACACATCTTTTATACAAAATGTAATTAATATTATTCTGTAAGTAGTAAAAGAGGATTGCAGTTTTAATCTATTTGCCTTTATATAGGAATTGTATATGTATAGCTATAGCAGCTTCATGTCAATTTAGCTAATTCATAAGCTAATTGTGAGAAAGGCAGGGTTTTTTTTCTTGGATAATTTAAACTTCCTGTGCCTTATGCCAAATATGTCTTACTGCTATTTATTAAAATTCTTTGAATATATATTTATTTTAGTACAAAAAACTGAAGTTAGTTTTAAGAATTTTCATCTGGGCTACTTTCTTTATCTGCACATTAGTACTTATGTCTCTCATAACCATGAGTATGCATGAGCCAAAATAGCTTTAACTTTATTTTGATTAACGGATTGTAATTCCATATACTGATTTAGCTAATACTATCATCTGAGTGCCATTGCCTACTATTCTATAGATTTTTTTTTCTTTTTATGAACAACATACACAATGCAGGGCATGTTTTTAAGCTTCTTATTCATTAACTGTATTTTTATCCATTTTAAGACAAGTATTGTCTCTCAAAGTGGGTCACATCAATAAAGAAGAGAGACAGGCCCAGGCTCACAATCTGAAAATATAAGAGAAACTGGGAATGGAGAGGAAATGGGAAGGAGTGAAGTAGTGCTTTGGGCCAGAAAGACATTTTAAGCAATCGGATGGCATTTATATACAATGCACATTTTTTATGCAAACTATATGTCATCTTTCTGCAGCTCTTGCTTGAAAGTAACTTGAGATTGTTGTTATCATCTGACCAGTGAAAAAGGGGAAAGTTTTAGGATCAGAATGTTTTTCTGCCAGAGAAGAGCAAAGCAAGGTACAGAGAGCTGTAAGCACACATTCTGTCTCCTCTTACAAGCCAGAGTGTGCTGTTCTTCAACACAATACAAAGATGTATGAAGGCCCTCTTAGCTATGACTGCTATGTGCTCTTTGAATGAAAGTTATGTATCCAGAACTCACAGATTATTCACAGGGTCTGTTTGGAGCAGTATAACCTCATCCAGTACTAAAGGTGACATAGTTTCAGAACTTGAGAATCTCAAATCCCAAAGCCACTTAGTCTTTCAGGGTTCAGTTGAAGTCTGTTGTTTCCTATCCAGACGCTCACAGCCTCCATACATTGGGATAACATGTCCACAGCATTGCTTAATTTGTCAGGGCAGAGATGGATATCATATTGACGAGACCTCACATCATAGAGATCTTCAGATCTCTAGTTCCAGAACAGCTGGATATTCAAGATGATATTGTAGAAAAATTATGTTTTGTTTTTTTGCAGGGATTATTTTTGGAGACGGTTTTAGCTTACTTAACAAAGCCTTTTGTCTCACAATACAGGTCCAAAGAAAAGCCCAGGACATCAGATTTCTGAATCCCAGGAACAGAAGCAGAGACCTTTAAGGAAAAATGGCCAGCAAGGAAGCAAGTCCAGTGACTCTGGAGAAGAGCCAGATAAAGACTTTATTTTTATTTAATTGGTTGGTTATGGGCTTAACACTGCAGATTCTTTTGTGATAATGGAGTCCAACTATTACTGACCCCTTTTCCCCATTAGCTTTTCCTTTCGATTTTTTAAAAAGAAGCTTCTCAAAGGTCAATATTTGCACTGGTAATCAGATTAAAAAGAATTTGGTCCTTTTTTTCTGACTATTTCCAGATCTTCTCTATCATGCCTTTGCTAAAGCCAGCAACTATTCCATGTCTTCTACTTGAATTTTCTGAAGCAGCTACAAACACAATGCCTTGCATTAGAGCTTTGTGGTTGAAAAAACTCAAAGCAAATAGATCGATCATTTTCTTACACTAACCCATTACTGTGCAGCAGGAAAAATGTTGGACTGCTGAATGTAAATTTGTCAAACTTGCACGCAACTTACTTTATAAATATATTCTTGCTGAATGCAATTGCACATTGTAATTATATCAACAGAGCACACTAATAAAAGAATTTGTATAAATAATATATATTAGATGCTTGGATATGATTTTTACATCCTCCTTTGGGAGACTTTATCCATATTTGTTGTAACTCTCTATTTAAGAACACAATCATTTACATTTTGTGTACTGTTTAAAAGCACAAAAGTAGAAAAACAATTACTAACACTTGGCTATGCTTCCATATCCATAAGTAAATGTATGTTGATTGAAATGAAGGCAATGGATATTTTATCAATATTGGTATTTTGTAGAGGTCACTTTGAGATCTGTCTGCATCCTCTCTACTTTTATCATGTACTTCAAAACGAATAGTAGTTCCTTGTCTGTAAAAGCAATTCTTTACTTTTTTCAATATTTTACATGCATTTGCTTACAATATGGGCAGAAGGAATTTTATTCATAATGTATATTTGTACCAATAAAATGATTTTGCAAATGAAGTAGGAAATTCTATTTTTTTAAGATGTGTCCTCATTTTGCCATTGCATTACAACAATGAGGCCATACCTGTCCAGTCTGGTATCTCTGGATATGTTGGATTTCGCCCTCCGTAACAGTCAGCAAGGCTTTTAACTAGGGACTATAGGAGTCAAAGTCTAATGCATCTGGAGGGCACCAGATTGAAGAAGACATATTTTGAATATTATTCTCCAGAGCTAAAGTATATTTTGATCAATTAATTTGTTTATTTAACTAATACTTCTAATTGGTGGTAACGGTTTGATACTTAGGATAGAGAGAGAGTCCAATTGAGTAGCTTCTCTTAAGGCTTTTGTCTGTCTTCATCGTCATCTTTTCCATCCTGTTTTTCCCTTCCAGGATAAATAATGTAATACAAAGCATGAAAAAGGGAGTAAGGAATAATAAAACATTGATGGCAAACCTATGATACATGTGTCAAGATGGCACACTATGACATTTTGTGTAACATGCCAGCTTTCACCAACACCCAGTGCCAAGTACTGCTGTTCAGAGTGGCCTAGATTGGGAAAAATAAAGAAATGTTTCTCTTTGGTTTGGCATATGATTAACGCTATTTAATCATGACTTTCTCATTCTTCCCTTCCTCTCAATACACCCTACATGTGGTTCGATTCCCATTTGTTCTCTGTATGACAAAACCCCTCCAAGTGCTTCTTTCAAAAGGGCCACTAAGTTTTCTATTTGATCCTCATTCACTTATTATCCATTCATATTTTTTTACCATATTTAATCTTGTTCTTTGACAATTCTTTGGAATTCTCACTACATTCAGCTTAAGACAAAACATTGATTTAATGGACCCAATTGAGAAAAGGATGAGCCGTTAAATCCAAATGTTGACTGTGACCACAAAATCTACTCTAATATGTGAAAAAAATCAGCTTGGTAATTGGCTTTCTCATGTGTGGAATATAGTGAATGGATATAGGTAACTTTAAAAAACCTTTTGGTTGTCAGAATGATTCTCTGGCCCATGAGTTTGATTATTGATGTTGTAATAGAAGACAAATATATCCATATTGGGTATTCCATCTTTTGTGCACTGATGGATGAGTAGGAGCACTGTCAAGAATTGAGAGATTTCATGTTTTCCAATGGCATTTTCAGAATCTCATATTGGTAACTTCTGAGATCTGGCACAAAACGACTGAAGAACCAATATTGTGAAACTTGAGCACATGGCTTTCATTAATTAGAGTATATGTCTAGCATTTCATGTATTATGTTTTTCAACACCCTCAGAAAACATAGGCTTTCTATGATTGACATTAATCTCTGTGATCCATAGGCTCAAAGTAATGGTAAGATCTTCTTCTTGATGTTCTTTCATCCTGCAATAGATCTTTCATACTTAACTGAGTGTTCTTGGAAAGAGCACCAAAAGAAACCAATCTTGTCAATATTATAAATGGAACAGTACTAGCACTCTTCATGAATGAGTTTATTTAACATGTTTGGCAATGTCTCATCCCTTGGTGCACTCAGTGTTACTGAGTGAGAAAGAAACATCTAGTACTCCTTCATTCCTGACTCTCCCTGGAAGAGGACATTCAGTTTAATATTTCCATTTCAGTCTCCAATGCCATTCCATCTCAATTCACTGATTCATAAAATTTTAATTTGTAGTCATTTCATTTCATCTTTAACAGTGCTGAGCTTTCCAGTATTCATGAGTTTCATGTTCCATGTTCCACCATATTTCGGATTTTCTTTTTCTCTATAGCAACATCAGCAACTAGAAGTCCTGAAGGTCCATCGTCCAGCACTATATTGTCAATAGTTTTATCATTTCTGTCTATATGGTAAAAAAAATGATTTACCTTTACATTCTCCTGTATAGTATTAATTAATGTTCTTGCCATTGTCAATAAAGTAATATCCACCTCCAGCATTTTCCTGTATTGCCATTGGCCAATTTAGTGCCTGGTCGTTTAGCTGGGCAGTGAAATGACCTTCACACCTTGGATGACCCTACTGAGAATATATATACCTGAAGTTCTTTGCTCATCCCTCCCAGGACCACCACCTTCCACCATGATGCAACAGCACAGCAGGACTTGTGTAGGACAGAATAAGTAGACAGGATGGAATCCAGCCACTCAGTCCCAAATCATATCTAAAAAATACATCCACCAAGGAGGTCTATTCATCTTAACCCAAAGGAAAACAGCCAGGACTTCAAGATCATATGGAATGCCTACAAAGTGGGGGTCACACATATCTCATAATATATTGTTTATGCAGCTGGATATTGATAATACCCATTATTGCATGAGGCAACTAAGATATGCTATGATGGTTTTAGTTTGATCAGTTGGAGAGTGAAGAAATGTATTCTTACAAATATATGGAGAAAAAAAATACCAATATTTCTTTAAATGGAAAAACTGCTGTTTTTATTGTATGTTTAAGTAAAGGAGAAATCCATTCTTTCTCAATATTGCCCTTTTATATCCCTTCTCTACATTCTAGTTTACTTCTGGACACCTCCCCCTATCACCTCAATTTCAGAGTTTCATGGAAAACTGCTTAGAGCACTTTCACACCAGGTCTTTGCATCAATTGCAGAGCAGCTGTGGGCTAGTGCCATTGCCCATAAGTGTTGGACAGTGGACCTGGTTAACTCTCAGCTCTTTTTTTAATATTTTTTTTATTTTTAATATAGTCGTTCCATCTTCATGAACAGTGTGTTGTCTGAGTACAAATACCTTTGTTAAACAATAATCAAAATTGCAACATCCTTTGTTACATTAATATTAATTCTGCAATATTTAACATAGTAATATTCCACATATTAATTCTACAATATTAAAATAACAATATTCTACATACTAATCATATATTTACTTATCTCTTTTAACATATCTTCTTTATTTTGTTTCCCTGTTTCTAACTTCCATTTTTATTGTTTAACCATTGATAAAATAGAACCCATACCATGTAGTATTCAATTTGCTCTTTCTCCTTAATTGCCAGCATTAATCTATTCATTTCCGCACATTCTAATATTTTCCTAATCAAATTCTCATCTGTAGATATCTCTTCATTCTTCCAATTTTGTGCAAAGACAATTCTGGCAGCAGTTAATATATGAATAACTAAATATGTATTTTTCATACTGTATTTTTCGGGTAGAATCCCCAATAGAAATATTTCTGGTTTTAAATCAATATGTTGTTTTATCATTTTTTCCAACCATATATGTATTTTTGTCCAGTATTTTTTTGTTTTTGAGCAAATCCACCACATATGACCCAGATATCTGGTGGCACTTCCAGCATTTAGTCTATTTGTCTTTAAACATCCTTGACAACTGCGCTGGTACAAAGTGCCATCTACAGAACATCTTATACAAATTTTCTTTATATGCAGTTGACATTGTTAAATTTGTAATTCCTGTCCCACAATTTTTGCCATTTGTCTAGTTCAATTGTATAACCAATTTTTTTTGCCTATGCTACCATTGTTTGCTTTACTAGTTCGTCCTCCAATTTAATGTATAGTAATTAGCTATATGGTTTTTTTAATCAATTTTTCTTCTACCCCTGTTAATATCTTGTCTAATTCTGTTGGTTCTTTATAGAAACCATATAGTTTTGCATCTTTCTCGAATCTAGAATGTATCTGCACTTGTGAATACTGTGTCATATCAATCCCTTGATTGCTCAATTCTTGTTTATTTTTGAGTTCCCCCTTCTCATTCAAAATGCCTTTATATCTAACAATATTTTCTACGTTAACATCATTCTCAGCAATCCTGTGGGGCAAAAGGAATAATTGGAAATAATTTTGCCAGATTAATACTAAAGAATACTAAAGAGTTTCCAAGGGGACAGCTCCACTACCTCAGCAACTGGTTTCTGCATTTAATAAACCACCCTAGCACCCCAATATTCTTGCCCTAGTTTTTTTAAACCATTTAGAAACTCGCATCCATAGAAACAATCTAATAGAGAATTGCCCAGCATAAACTACAGGTGAGGATGGAGATAACAGTGTCTCAATACAGTTTTTGTGGTTGGTTATGTAGTCGAAACATTGATCGTTCTGAGACCTTTGGGCTGAAAACAGTGGCTTTTAAGAAGTTTCAATACTTTTTTCTCACTCACTCCATTTTAACAAAGAGACAGTAAGAGCTCCAAAAAAAGCAAAACCTGATGAATGTAACATGCTACTTCAGTGCCCGCTGCTCATACAAGTGAAGATGTATTCACACGTCGTTTCCACGTCCCAGTCATGACCCACAGGTTGGGCCATGTTCCAATGCATCTGGAGAACACATCAAGTTCTAACTCTCTTAAGAAGCCTGAAATAATTCAGGAGCAGACATATTAATTCTGCACTGTTTTATGTGCATTCTAGGACATTAAGTCGATTCAAGAGAATTTGAAACTAAGCATTGGGAATCTTTAATGTTCTTTAGAGGTTCTATTGGGAAAATCATCAATCATATCTGATAAGGAAAACAAACTGACCCTTCATCTTCTGACATTTTATTCTTTTAGTAAGATTAGGTGAACATGAAAAAACGGAGAAGGATAATAGCTATCTTAGAATTGTTTTAATTAGATTGACCTTGCCCAGGAAGGAGAAGGAAGGAGCCTCTCTCTAAGAAAATCCAATTTGCTTTGGCTGAACAGCATTAAGCTTCTCTAATTTCTTCTTACTGACACAGTGAAACTAAGAAGAATGAAGTCAGTGTGTTTTCCCTTCTTCAAACAGTTTGATTTTCCAAAACTTTGTGATGGAGGACTCCTTTTGCAATACTGATTGGAGAGAAACATTTGGAAAGAGATAACGGTATACATTGAAGTGGCACAGTGGCTCAGTGGTTAAAGACACTGAGCTTGAGAGCTGGAAAGATGACAGACTGGGTTCGAGACCTGAGCACCACACAAAGGGTGACCTGTTACTTGCCCCAGCTCCTGCCCACCTAGCAGTTACAAAACATGCAAATGCAGGTAGTTAAATAGGTACCACTTTGGCGGGAAGGTAACAGCGTTATGTGCACCTTGGCATATAGCCATGCTGGCCACATGACCACAGAAGCGTCTTCAGACAACACTGGATCTTTTGACTAAGAAACGGAGATGAGCACCAACCACTTGAATCAGAAATGACATTGATCAGTATTCATGGTATAAGGGAGATTCCTATATTCAGTACTGTACTTTGGCATTCATATTGTTAATAATTAAAAATTCCTTGCTTGGTTTCCACCATTGGATTGATATATAAGTAGTTCTCAATTAACAACCACTCATTCAATGATGGCTCAAAGTTACAATAGTCCTGAAAAAATGGTACTTCCAACCAGTCCTCAAAATTCTGGCCTTCACGGCACACCTGTGGTCACGTGATATGAGTCAGGCATTTGGCAATCAGTTCACATGACAATTGCAGCATCCCGCAGTCACCACTATTTGTGACTTTCCCTGCTGGCTTCCCACAACAGAGTCAATGGGGAAACTGACAGTTGCTCTTGCAGCTTTTTCTCCCAAGTATTTCTTGTACTCCATTGCATGCACAGGCAGGTTTGCAACACCCCTCTCTGCCTAGCCACACTTGCACCAGGCCATAGCACTCTCAAACACACCGACCTGCCCTCTGCAGCCACTACCTACCACCTGGCCATGCACCTTCCCACATACCTGCCTGCACTTCACAGAACTCTCCCATCTCCTGGTCATGTTTGCAGACACTCAGCAACACCAATCTATTCACCAGCCTGCTTGCACGTCACCTAAGCAAAGATTTGTCCTGATCGGGATTTGCAATTTCCTGCCAGCTTCCCCATTGACTTTGCTTGTTGGAATCAGCAGGAAGTTGCAAGTTTCGGTCATGTGAAGTCCTCGCTTAATGACCCACAAAACTCATTTAATGATGGCAACGAGGACTGCCGGGATTGCTGTCCCGTGATGTCACACTTTACAACCAAATTGCTTAGCAATGGAAGTTCTGGCCCCAATTACCATCACTAAGCGAGAACTAACTATAGAAGAAAAAGAGGTAGACAAATATTTTGCTCCAAATGTTGAGCATTTGAAACCTGTGGAGGATGGTGCTTGCTCTCAGTTGCAAAGATTCTTCATTGATAAGTTTCATATTTCTGCTGCAGTCTCTTTCGGATTGTTGGGCATACCTACCTATCTAGATTTAATGAGGAAAAGGAAAGAGCCCGATCCTTCTTTGTAAACCAGATGCGCCTTTCTCTGCATATTCAACTTCAGATTAACAATCATGCTGAGAGTAGAAGCTCTATTTCTAAAATAAGAATAAAGAGATATTGAGCAAGCAGCCAGATCTATAATACTTTTCAGAATTAAAGAAAGGAGCCTGTTAATCACCCAAACAAAAGTATGGAAGCTTCTATACTACTGGAGAACAATGGCAGCTGTGTTTTTGCTCAAGTTACATCCTTTATGAAGTGTAGGCTTGGAATGATTGTGTTAATAAGTAACTCCACTTGGGTAGGATAGAGTACAAATGCCGGAGGCTATATACTGTATTTGCCCTGTTAAAAGAACCTCAAGGATTATTGTAACTTTACAAAGTAGCTTCCCCCTGCATGTTAGAATGGAGTCTTCAGAGTTCCCAATCAGCTGGGAACAACCTCTGTTATATCTGGTGGTCCTACGGGGGCTAGGTTGAGAGGAGCCATTTACGATGCAGCACTAGAGTACAACAAGAATCAAATAGCAGCTTTGAAGCCCATCTTGTGAGATATAGGGGCAGTAATAGAGCTTTGATCATTCTGAGAAATGGTTCTCGGCATAAGTGCTTTGAAGAATTGGATTTGCAAGCCTGCTATTGTTGAACTAAATTGTGCCCCTCTGAGTAATACATAGCAACCTTCACAAGTGCAAAGAAAAGTATTAAGTATCAGGGTAGATAAAGACTATCTTCCTAGAGCAACATTTTATTGGCTGCAGTACAGGTTCGCAGACCTCTCTGTTCTTCAAAACGCAGCTGTTAAGAACAAATATCGTAAATGAGAATAGCCCTTATTAAAATGTCAAGGTCTGAAGTGTATATGGAAAGAATCGTCTAATTTTTCTTTTATGTTTTTTACTTGTGTCCTTGCATAACAGGGGCTGGATGACATGCAGCAAGCCAACCTGGTCAAGCTATCAGACTGCCTTTGAACTAGTTCCCCATAAGGAATATTTATTTCAGTATTCAAGAAGAGTTGAATTGTCTGGCAAATATCCAATTTTTAATTGTTGAGCCTTCTTTTTTTCCATGTATGAACAGCCAAGCAAATGGTACATAATTTCTCTCTGTAGCAGTGCCTGAATTCTGGAACTTCAGCGAGAAATTTATCATAACAGACGTAACATTGTTCTTGCCTTAGTCAATACCTCCATTGGAGAAATGGCATTAGCACTGGTACTCGGAGCTAACAGCCTACCTTTTAAGCCATTGATATAACCCAGAAGTCACCAACTGTAGACAGCACTTGACCCCACTTCTGATATCTTGTTTGGAAGGCTCACTCTGAAGACCCTTTGGAGGTGCCTATTCCCAGAAAATCGTGTATGGAAAAAGAAAGAGAAAGAAATGAATGAGAATGAGAGAATGAAAGACAATGAGAGGTTGAGAGAA
>JANHJO010001847.1:86712-96954 GCA_032468235.1 Pseudoxyrhopus heterurus | reverse complement strand
AGAGTCGGAGCTATCACAGAGAAGGCCCTCCCTCGCGTAGTCACTAGAATTCTTCTAGTGCTGATAAATGGTGGCCTTAACTTGGATGTTGATGTCCAAACTCAAAACTCTAAAATCCCAAGAAAATTCCAAATCCCATCCACTTTATATTATCATCCTCCCAATTGCCATTCACCATATGTTGTCCGTCCCGGTGCAACCAAGCTTCTTTTCCAAGAAAGCCCAAATAATCATGGGAACTTTTTCTATGTATTTGTTAATTAGAAAAGTATATTATAGATATCATTAAAGATAGCAGCCCTTATTTTACAATGCTTAAGAGATTAGTGAACATCAGCAAGTTGTAAATGCATATTATATAGATACTAGCTGGGTACCCGGCTTCGCCTGGGGTTGGTTCCGCCGGCTGCGGCGCTCCCTCCGTCGCTGCTCGGGCACGGCCAGCCTAACCTCGTGGCGCCGGCTGTGGCCACGCCAACCTTATTTGGCCGCTGCCTCTTCATGGTGGCCGTTGTTAGGTCGGCAGTCACGGCCGCAGACGCTCCCGGTGCTCCCTCCCCTGTTGCTGGTCCCGCCGGCTGCGGCCGGGCCAACCTCATCCTGTCACTGCCTCCTCCTAATGGCCGCCATCTTCAGAGCCAGCTGAAAGGTCTGTGGTGCGCATGCGGCACAGGCGGCGCATGCGCAATAAAGGTTTGCCAGTGTGTTGGTGGAAGTTTGCACTTCGGCACTTTTTGGGAGGGCGCAGACCCTCTGAAAGCATTTGTGACCCCCCCCCAGTGCTCCTCTCAGGGAGGGTAAGTACCTGTATGTGAAGTTTGGGCATGATTGGTGGAGGGGTGGAGGAGCATATAGGACACATACACACAAATCCACAAACCCACCCTTCTGTTTTATAGAGATAATAAGACTGGCTTGTGTATACCTTTACGAGATATTTCTTAATGTTGTCATATTTTTCCAATGAGAAGGCACCAACATGTTGGGGAATGAACTCCAAGCTTTCCAGGGTTTGTGCATGTGATCTGCTCAAGAGTTCTGGACTGCAAGAATAGATGACTATGGTTAGAACCTATACAGAACCTATACAGTTTATTAGCTGACAGCTAATAAACATCACAATTTTTCATCTGGTAAAATCTGGTAGCTATTAAAAACTGTTTTTCTTCCACAACAGATGATTCCCCCCCCCCCCCACAAATTAACTAGGAAGCTAAAAATGTGGTGGAAAACAAGAAACACATCAGTATAATCAACTATTAATGTTAAACATTTTGGGTCTACTGTCTTGCAATTTCACAGCATGAAGGAGATTTGTCACATTCAACCCAGTTTCACATCCTCAAACGGACGATTATTTTTTAAATCCCATTATTCCTGATTTTAAGTTATATCTCTTCCCTGCAACATTGGCAAGATGTTTTTTTTACCCAAAACTCTTTAATAGGTAAATAATTATAAACAGAAAACAACAAATATGTGAAAAATATCTCTACTATACAGCCTCTCTCTAATAGCAATAGCACATAGACTTATATACCGTTTTACAGTGCATAATGTATTTACTCTGTCAATACCAAAAGAATTTAGAACATGTCAGACTGAAGAATGTTGTATTAAGGATTAAAAAGGGGATTAAGAAACACTTTTCATGTTACTTATCCATAAATAAAAATTGCTTACCGTATTTTTCGGAGTATAAGACGCACTTTCCCCCCCAAAAGAGGCTGAAAATTAGGGTGCGTCTTATACTTCAAATGTAGCCCTGCCCACCTGCCATTTTCGCCCACCTGTTCCAGGCTGCAGATCACATCGCCGCCTCTGCCTGTTCCTCACGTTTTCAGCAAGGCTGCAGGGATCGCTGCCTTCACACAACAGCAGATTGGGGGTATTCGACAATCAGCTGCCTAAACTGAAACTGAAACTGAAACTGGCTTCAGCATGGGAAAAAAAATCCGAGGCAGATTTTTCCCCCTTTCTCTCTGCTCTGAAGCCAGTTTCAGTTTCGGCAGAGATTGATTCAGAGCAGCCCCAATCAGCTGTTGTGAGCTTTGGGGAGTAAAACAAGGGGGGGGGGGGGAAATCTGCCTCTGCCTCCCAGATTTTTTTCCCCTTTGCCTCCTGTTCTGAATCCTGTTTCAGTTTCAGCTCGATTCAATGAGACAAATTGCTGGGAGGCAGAGGCAGATCCCCCCCCTTTTTTTTCCTCCCCAAAAGCTGGGTACGTCTTATACTTCGGAGCATCTTATACTCCAAAAAATACGGTATATTTCAGAGTATTTGCAGATTAACTTCCCTTTTTAACACTTTAGAGTGTTTTCATCTTTGCAAGAAAACAAATGGCAACTGAACGTTGCATTAGAACTGTTGTACTGAACACAATACATCTGCCCCGCCTACTAACCTGTCTTTGTGTTGCCTTCGATTGGTCGTCAGGGCAACAGCAATGTTATCCCAAGCTTTCCACCTATCCCCTTGGCCTGGCTGTTCACAGCCGAGCTGGTGCCAGCAGTCCTGAAACACCGCCCTCCACTTCTCGTCCGCTGGGACCGCAAGATTTCCTAACTTCCGCCTACATTTGACAACATTGAACAACAGTAACTACAGATTGAACCAAAGCAAAAAAAATGAGACTCTACTTCTGAAAAGTTCCTCCCCAAAGCAGACTTTCTGATATCATGAACAAAAGTTAACTCTCAATCTACACTAAAAACCTTTTGCACAGAAAGGATGAATGAATCAGCATATCTTATTTTGGAGCAGGCAAGACTGTCTTCCTCACTCCAATCCATTGTTCCCCAATCCCAGGTTTTGAGGCTTGATTAGTACTAATAGTATTAATGAAAATATTTAAGCTCTTTCTATATGCAGTTTGTATTAAGAGCCATAACAATTTAATTCACCATTTCGAGATGAGTAATCATACTGCACAAAAAAAAAACCCATATTTTTGTTATGTAAGTTGCTGTGGATCCATTTCAGTAGTTTCTATTATTAACTGAAAACCTGCCAACCATAATGTAAGTGGGCTTCCTAAATATTTCAAATAATCATCTGATTCGAGAGTATTACAGATAGCTGCATTTTTTTTATTTAATTGAATTAACATTCCTGCAAATACATTTTCCCTGAATCCTGCACAAAGAGAAGAGATCAGCCTGGATTCTGCTGGTGCTGCAACCAAGCTTCCTCAGAATCATGGAATAGATAGGCAGCCTTACATCCACAAAGGGGTTCTCTAAATAAAGAAAGATCCCAGGCTGCTTATGTCTTTAAGTTACTGCTACATTGCAATAACCACCAAGTACTATAGTTATTGAGGGACGCGGTGGCTCAGTGGCTAAGATGCTGTTGATCAAAAAGGTCGGCAGTTCGGCGGTTTGAATCCCTAGCGCCGCGTAACGGAGTGAGCTCCCTTTACTTGTCCCAGCTTCTGCCAACCTAGCAGTTCGAAAGCATGTAAAAATGCAAGTAGAAAAATAGGGACCACCTTTGGTGGGAAGGTAACAGCGTTCCGTGCGCCTTCGGCGTTTAGTCATGCCGGCCACATGACCACAGAGACGTCTTCGGACAGCGCTGGCTCTTCAGCTTTGAAACGGAGATGAGCACCATGAATGAGCACCGGGAATGACTAGCACGTACAGTATGTGTGAGGGGAACCTTTACCTTTACCTTTTAGACTGGGAAATGATAAAACAACATAGAAGAGGCAGAGGCAGGCTCTGGGGTAGATTGATGTCATTACCGGTGTGTAATTACTGGTGTGTAATTCATCTTGGCAATGATGTGTTGTTCCCATGTTGTGTTCAATTTTATGTTATTTTAATTTTTCTAGATTTTTTTAAGGTGTTGTATTGAGTTTAACTTTAACTTTAAATTAAATTAATAAAATCAAATAAATAAAAAGGATGGGCTTAATGCTAAAAATGACTATTTTGTTTTCCAAAGTGCGCTTTCATATCTCTCTCCCTCTCACTCTCTCTCTCTCATTATTGTTATAGCCCAGCATTACTGGTACAGATCTGGATAAATTCCGAGAGGTCCTGCTTCATCACTGTGATGTGAACAAGGACGGAAAAATTCAAAAATCTGAACTTGCCTTATGTCTGGGGATTAAAATTACCCCGTAGGCATTGGTTTTTTTCTATGATCTAACGGTTTTTTTTCTTTTGTGAAAACCTGTGAAAATATTTGTGAAACCTTTTTCAGTACTATGTAATAATAAGCCGCTATATTAAACTTAGAAGATAGGCTGATAAAGGTTAAGGATGTTCAATTAGCAAGTATGTAGTCACAAGTATGTATTCAGAAAGAAAATGTGATGAGTAGCAACTGGTTCTGTGTTGTTCAAAGGAGATATTATCTCTCATAGTCTTATACATTTTTGATCAATGAGAAAGTTCTGTGATTGCTACAACAAGAAAAGTTTCTGCTGCATTTTGCTTTTAATATTTTTATTCCCTGGGCTGTGTCCTTCATCTAGTGTTCCCTTTGTTTTGTCCCTTCCTACTTTCAAGTACGGTAGAGGGAGTCCTCAACTTACAACTGTGATAGAGCCTGCTCATTATGGCCATAAGTTGCAACATTCATAAAGTGGGGTTATTATGTGACCAACCCAATTTTACAACTTTTTTTGCAGCAGTAGCTAAGCAAATGAGGTTATTAAGTAAACCCATTGTTGCTATGGGATATTTTTTTTACCCCAAAACACGCAAATAAATCCCAATTTTCAGCAAAAACATCATAAATTATGGTCATGTGACTGTGGGAAGCAAATGTGGTCTGCTTGTTGAGTGCCTAAAATATGGTCACTTGGTTGTGGGGGAAGACAGCTGTCAAAACTTTGGAACTATGTTGTAATTTCAAATGATTGCCAAGTGGCCAGTTGTAAGTTGAGGATTATCTGTATGGCCTTTGAAACTCACACCAGGTGTTTTTTTTTTGTAAGAACATTTACAGAAAAATAAAGCACAACAGTTGATAACACAGAGTACAATGGAATCTATATTATTTATTACATATCCATAAGTTCTTGGATATACTATGTGTGAAAATCTTTGTCTTTTTCATGTCCTATCTATCTCCAAAGGCAGGAGACGACGACATAGCTGGGAATTGTGAAAGTCTGTTGGGAAGCAACAATGAAAAGTATTGCTTTATACATATTTATTTTTAAAAGCTATTTCATTTTCCTACCATTAAAAGAATTCCAAAACTTTGTTTGGTTTATAACCTATATAAAAGTAAATAAAAATAAGTAAGATGCTCCTTAGCAATGATCTCACTTCCATTTTTTAAAATTCTGCTTTCCTGATAAGTTGGTGTTGTAGAATATTATTTACATTCCAGCAAATTTAGAAAATCCAAATGAGCTGCTAATAGAGTGAAGGAGGCGGAATATTTTTATTTAATGTGCACTTATACCTAAGCAAAATTATACAAGGAAAAACAAAAGTCACAACACGGTTTTAACCAATATCAGCAATGTAGCTATTTAAAAATCAGATTTTCTTTTAAAAAATCTCTCAGGCGGTCATCACTGAAATTCACACCAAGTTATTGCCACTGAAAAGAAAAGTTCTCCCAAATTTATAAAGGTCCTGAAAAAAGGAACAAATTAATTTCCTCTTTAAACCTAAGGAGCTGCAAACAGGAGAGGCATATGCTTTACTTAACTGAGATATCAAATGCAAGGAAAGATGGGAAAAACTTAACAGTATTTTGTGCCTACATTTCACACTCTGGTTTGTTGCTCCTTTCCTGTAACTAGCCAGCTGTATCTTTCTTTCTTTCTTCCAGGAGCCTTTCATTGTTAGCCAAACATACTGGCTACAATTTAAAAAAAATCAGTATTGTTTGCTTAAGTACTTAATGGAACAAGATAAGCTCCATTTTCTTTGTATAATGAGCTTTGTTAATGCTTCTTGAACAGTAGCAATGCCAACTAGAGAACCACAGTGAGAGGAACTGAAATGCTGGGCTAGATTTCCAAACACTGGTGCACATCCCATCAATGCCAGACTCTGATGTTCACTGGTATAGATTTCTTTCTTGCATTAAAAATATTATTGTATCTCAGGATAGTCATTCAGTTATTTTCTCCCTTTCTGTACATAACTAATGCTATTATTGCACTTAACTATGGGCATCTTTCACCATCAAAGCTGACACCAGACACAGCATAGAAAAAGTCAAAGTAATGCAAGATCAGAAGACGTAGAGAGACCTCCTGACCCACAGAAATGCCAGGTCAGACACAATCACTGTAGGCACCTTTAACCTGTAGTTCTATGACATATAATTTTTATGAATAGACTAGTTCCATGTGCAGAACCCAAGATCTTGACCATTGATATACGTGCTGGCTAGGAATCATAATACATGACTGTAACATAGTGATGAAATGACTGCTTCCTTGCATTGCTTAGAACAGGGGTGTTAAACACAAGGCTTGCAGGCCGAATCCAGCATGCGATGTAGTTGGATCCGGCCGCAGGGCTGTCCTAGAAAATGTAAAGGGCCGGCCCACGTCACTTCGGCCCAGTCTACCCAATGAGAAGAGGAAACATGCCAGCAATTTCGGGAGTGGCATCAAGCTGGCCACGCCCATCCAGTTGGCTACACCTATCCAATCGGCCACACCCACCCGGCCCCCCGAGGTCAATCACAGCCCTGATGCAATGAATGAAATTGAATTTGACACCCCGGCTTAGAACAATATATCTTCAGAGGGTACTGTAAAGGTAGGTATACAAATCTTATCCCTGAATCGGGGTTAACACGTGTTGAATGAACATAGGAGTCAGTCCAATTTCCTGTGGCAATTGCAAGCTGTCTTTTCTGGATCAACTTTGTGGCGGCCTCTAACAGACAAACCAAATTGAAATTGCTATTAGAATGGCACTTTTAGAAAAGAAAACTTACGATATTTTATTGGAAATGGTTCTGAATCATTTCTTAAGGCCGTTGGAGAAATTACCACTAGTTTTAGACAACCAAGAACACCGAATTTCTGAAGGGGAAGGAGTGGGGGGAATGAGAAAGCACATTAAAAAATGCATTATCTTGGTTTCCTTGGCAGCATGAATTTGCAATGCACAAAGGAAACTTAGCAAGAAAATAGAATGCAAACAGCTTTTTAGATTGATCAAAATTTTTGGAAAACATAACAGTAGTCCCTTCCTTCCTGTGATTTTGTTTATCGGTTTCTCTCTATCTCCTTGCCTTATTATAGAGAAATAAAGGAGGTTTTTTTTGTTATTTTTAAAGTTGGACCACATTCCAACTTTCCATTCATTTTTGTACTGCTTTCAGATTTTCTAATCAAGCAAGCTTTCACGGCAGCGTTGCTACCAGCTACAAAACTCAGCCAAAGCAAACTGGAATCCTGTTCTGGCTCTTTCCCTGAACCCATCATGGCACATTTTTTTCTATTCTTCACAATTTGCCCTCAGCTGCAGGTGTAGATGCAACTCTTCCAGAAACAATGCTGGGATTGGGCTAGTCATGCTGGCATAGAGGATTATTTTCTCCAGGTGTTGATTAACTCATACATCTCATTTCTGGAAGCCACATAGAGCAGCTCATCCTCCAAATCCACAAAGTAATGCATTCACAGTAGGAACTGCTGTTGAGATGGAGAAGGACAGGAGAGAGAGGGGAGGAGGGAGAGAGAGAGAGAGAACATTCTCCATCATTCTGTGGCATAGCCAAGGGTAAGAACAAATGGCAGCTTTCCAATTGTGGCTTATGGCTTAGTGTGATGCAGGGATTCATTCAACAAACTACAATTGTGCACTTCCTAGTTTCACCTGGTGTTTAAACTAGCCCCAACAGAAAAAGACTACAGAAGTCTTCAGTTTTGTAAGGCATTAGGACCGGGATCTGTTAACCAAAGTTTAAAGGGTTACTTTCACACTGGACAGAATGTTTTTTCCATACAAAATTCCCCATGTTTTTCAAGACATATCTATTTTGACAATATTAGTGTAATTTGGAGCAGGAGAGAAGTTACATTACTGCTATTGCTAAATATCTATCAGTTAGAAATCTTATTATTCTCCTGTAAACCATGCAGAAATTAAATAAAAAATAAGTTCATAAGTTGAACCATTGTGGTATAATTTGTAGTTTCTCTTCTTTTCTGCTCTGTTATTTTCAATAATGGCAGTTACCAGATACAATATTGGACAGGATGATGAGGAAGCATGCCTCCTTCAATGCCCAGTGTATATATTTGTAAATAAGCATTACAAAAATCTAGTAAGTTTACAGAGCCTCTTCACTAAACCTAAATCTGAGCCATTGCTGCCATTTGGGGGGGCAAGCATAGAAGTATTTTATGGGTTGGTACAACCAGCTGACCCCCTTCAAGGATCACTGCCTTCGCAACTAACAACAACAACAACAACCAGCTGAAGTCAATTTCTGCAGGAACATTGAGCCATCAAAATCAAGTCATATATCACAGGGTAGCTCTTTCCCTTATTCATGTCTGCTGAAAAGAATTTTATAGATCGGGCATTAGCCTTCACAACATTGTTGTAGTATTAATCTTGACCTACAAACTGAGCTACAGAAAAATGGATTTCATCCTGTTTATTGCAAACTGAAGGCGTTGCAATCCCCGGAGAATCTCTTTTATACCTCAAAATTCCTCGAAGAGCCCCCAAGTGCATCAGTTAGCCTTTGAAGCAGCTGGAAGTACATTGACAATCTTATCCCTCTGAGAACTGGCAAAAAAAAGCTTGAGAGGCAATGGGCCAGCTTCCATTTAATACGCATTTCAGACAGCTATTCTAATGCTGCGGATCTGTTCAAACACATAACATCCCCAGAAATTCAGACGCCTGATGTTTTTAAGCATCAAGGTCCTCTCTCACAAGAGAATGCATATATTTTTAATGTTTGGGGAGCTGGGCTTTAGTTGATGCTTGCAGGTTTTGTGTAAATCTTTTCTTGTTTTCAGTTTGCACTGTTTTGAGGTTTTGACAGGAAGTGGGGCTGGTAGGCAGAAAACCACCAGGTTTTGGCTTTTTTAAAATAAGTCAAACTGGATGAAAACAATCACAGTGCCATAAGTGTATGTCATAAAGGTTTTATCTCCAATCCTGATCTCTTGTGATTCCACTTATTTCACTGGAAATGGAATGATAAAGATGCAATCTTCCATCTAGGCATTTTAACATGCCTCCATTTTATTACCAATTGTTTACTGCCCTGATCCATTTCTTGGACTCCTGCTTACTGCAAACATTATTACTTTTTTTCCCCCAGCCTGTCACTTGCTCATTAACAATACAGCACGTTCAATATGCATTACTTTTTATCAGCTTTTGTGAGCATTTCATTTTCTCTTGATGACAGTTTGGACAATGTTTTATCCCAACCTCCAACACTTGCGTGCTGCATTTTCCAATATACTTTTGTAACATTTATCACCGTGATGGTTATATATACTACATTGGCTTCTGGCAAATATTGCTCTCATAGTTTGGAACTAATGTTTACATTTCTGAAAGACAAACATCAGCCTCTACATTTGATTACAATTCTGTAAGTAAGACAAAAAAAAATGTCTCCAGGACTACATTAAACTAGTTTTGTTATCAGTCTCTGTTATGATTCTTTGTTCTTTAGACCTACATGCAAAACCTATCACATGTGTATTGTTGGTACATTTTTATCCTGAGAAACACTGTGTCCCAGACACATCTCTGGGGCCATCATTTTACATACATCTCAGTCTGCAGATATCTTGGATTTCTCACCCTTTAATAGGTCTGGGTTTCAGCAGCATCAATTACTTGAAAATAAAAAGGATTCTTTGTAAATAGAGAAGGTCAGAATATCTAAAGGCATAAAGAGAGCTGGCAATTCCTGGGTATCATTTCTATTTTTGTTCCTTTTTTCTTGATACGGTATCAGAGTTCTGTCAATGCACTGTTTTATTGCTGAATTCTTTTGTTCTTATTCATCCATTGAATTACATTTGTTCCAACCTTGGGAATGATTTCAAGCTATAAAACCAATTTTGTAAAATGTCTATTTCATGGGGAAGTATTGAGGGGAAAATATTTTCTTATTTATTAATTTATTAATCAAATGACACAGTGGCCAATCTCACCAAAAGGGACTCTATAAGCACTCCAGACAACAATCAGATGAAAACCACAGATATAAAAACAATAGATGTAAAACATATAGAAATCTACATTAAGAAATAAATAGGATAAAAACAAG
>JANHJO010001846.1:181169-199173 GCA_032468235.1 Pseudoxyrhopus heterurus | reverse complement strand
AGGAAGTTTGTTTCTTTAAAACACAAACTTCCTACAGCAGCCTCTAGGGGGAAAAACAGGTGAGGCGTGCTTCCCCGATCATCAGCTGTGCTGAAAACACAGCGAATCAAGGCAGCTAGAGTCTCCAGGAGGGTGGGCGGGCAAAAAAAAATTTTTTTTTCTAAAAACTGATCGAACCGGTTTGCTGGCTCTGCTTGACCTCAACAACCAGTTCGGGCAAACTGGTCTGAACCAGTATGAACCCACCCCTGCCCGTAATGCAATTTTTCTCTTGAATGTCTCACTTTTTTCACAAACCTGATGTCTAGAGTGTGGATGTTTACTAAAAAGCAACAGCTAAAAGTTTCCAGTTCCTGAAGGTTTCTAGGTTAGAAAATTATTGGGCAAGGACAGTTTCTGCCTTGCTATGGAAGATGATGATGAATTATTTTGTGATCCTTTATAGATCCAAGATTCTAACACAAGATCTGAACCTCACTACATCCCTTAATAATCTGGATGCCAACTCTTCCTTTGCAAAAGGAGCTTAAAAGTAATAGCCCAACCCAAAACTGGCAATCATAATGTTTCTTTCTATGCCAGGCTCTCATTGTTGCAGAGCTACAACCTACCCACCCAGTTTTTAAACAAGTATGTGATGCAAGCCGTCATGGGGAAATCAAAAGAGTAATCTCACTATTTTGAAATCTACCTAGGCCAACCTGGTTTGTAGTTAAGTACACCATCATGTTCTATCTTTGTGTTTGCCAACATATCAAATACTACGTGGGGCTAATTTCAAAGCAAAACACAGCAAATGGCTTCTTTTTTCGTGCCTTAATTTTAGCTGATCCTCTATACTTCTCCGTCTCTTTGCTCAAATTCCTGAATGGACCTGAACTGAATGTGTGGGATTTGTCAGTTTGTTATCAGTTAGTTACACTGTACTGGTTTTTGAATGATCATCTTACCAATAAAATGTACATTTCATGTAATGGGTAACAGAGACTAACAGTCTGAAGAGCATAATGTTAGAACCAGATATTTCTTCATTTATCTTCCTGGAATACTACAGCTACTTTTAACACTTGAAATTCTGTAAATAAGTCCTATTTTAACATTCTTTTTAAAAATACTTCCATATTACTGATTTAGTTTATTGTTTGTGTAGAGCAGAGGTGTCAAACTCAAGGCCCGGGGGCTGGATCCAGCCCACGGGGTACTTAGATCTGGCGTGCGGGGCTCCCCTGGAAACATTGAAGAACTGGCCCACGGTGCCTCTGCCAGCGAAAACAGAGCTCTGGAGGGCTGCCACTGCCATCCCAAGCTCCATTTTCGTTGGCAGAGGGTTGCAGGAGGGCATCCCAGCTGAAAACTCGGAAGCCCATTTTTGCTGGCAGAGCGCTCGGGCCACCACAGGGCCCCCCAACACGAGTGACATCATGCTGGCCACTCCCACCTTGGCCACACCCACCCTAGCCCCCCCCCAGAACAAACACAACCCTGACACGATCCTCAAGAAAATCGAGTTTGACATCCCTGGTGTAGAGAAAAACAATTATCTGTGGATTCCTTGGTTTTCTCTGAGTTTGATTGCGTGCAGACATTTCATTACCTAATGATTAAATAAAATCATCAGTCCTGGTGAGTGTGGGTTTGCTCCCTGTTTATATACTTGCCCTGCCAGTCTTGCAAAAGTGGGGTTTTCTCCCTCAGAGTACCTTGATTAGGGTATTATTTCCTCTTGATTGTTTGTCTGATGTTAATCCCTTCCTATCTGGGTGTAGGCTCTGGAGAGGATTGTTCTGATCTTTTTGCTTCATTCTTTTTAATTACCGCTTTTGAATAGACTTTAAAAGTAGTTTTATCTCTGTGTATCTATTGAAAGCTGCTTTGTTTGAATGGCACACTTCCAGAAATTCCCTAGCATTTTTAGATCTAGTTTGATCTAGGATGCTCACGGTTTTCCAGTTCAAATTATGGGCAAATCTGTCTGTGCATTGTGAAAGTAAGGAGTTTTCATTGTGTCTTCTAACTGCTAGGTGGTGTTCATGGATGCACTCTGTAGTCTTCTGCCCAGTTGTACTACACTGCAGCTGATACAGTCACCTGTATGTTGTAATGGCTTTTGGGTTTTTTCTTTTTCTTTTTGGGCTACTGGGACTTCTGATGTAAATTGTTTTGGAGGGCTTTAGTTAGTTTATTTACTAGGGAGATGCTGTGACGTTGTAATAGTCTATTAGTTATTTCTAAAATGTTTTTGATGTATGGTATTGTTCTATTTTTCACAGCTTGTGTTTTGCTTGTGCTATAGTGGGTTGATGGGTCAGGTACTTTTTGATAAACTTGTGTGGGTATCCATTTTGTTGGGAGATATTGTATAGCAGAGGTCCCCAACCCCCAGGCTGCGGCCCACTATCAGGCCGTGGCCTATTCACAACTGGGCTGCAAACCAGCACATATACGCGCACAGTTCAACTCATGTGAGCAGCGGGCTGGTGCACATGCTCGTGCAGCTCGCCTCACGCAAGTGGCGGGCTGCTGTGCACGTGCACATAACTCAACTTACAGGCATGTGCATACAAGTGCATGCTGGACTGCCACCCGTGTGAGTCGAGCTGCACATGCCCCCGCATGCACACCAGCCCACCAGTCACACATCCTGGTTCTCCTCTTCCCCCCGCCAAGCTAGGCCGCCAAGCCGGAAAGGTTGGGGACCACTGTTGTATAGGCAGTCTGTTTACTTTTTCTGGTGTTCTGTGTTTGCTGCAGTGCATTTGTCTGAATAATGTTCTTGCACAGCTCCTCTTGTGGAAGTTTTGGTTATTATTTTTCAGTAGATTTGCATTTCTAAGTTGCTATCATTTATTTTTCTGAAGAGAATATTCAGAAAGAGTAGTGTGTTATATTTTCTTCTTCCATTGTGAACTTTATTCCTTGGAAGATGTTGATTGTTTCATGTGTCTTCACTAGTTCTCTCTTTTTTATTATGACATATCTACATATCAGATCCTTTTAGTAGAGGCTTTCTAGAGGCTATATAACGGCTTTTACTATGAGGCCTCTGATTTGTTAGTAATATTTGTCCATCAAACTGAAAGTAGGTACTGAGGCAGACATTGATGAGGTCTGTGATTCTGGGTATTTCTATCTTGGGTTTAGTGTATTTAACTAGGCTTGGATATATTGGTAATCACCATCATGATCAAAAAGAGTAGAGAAAAACTGAATGTCCAAGCAGCACATAGCAAGATAGAGCTACATGACTGTGTGTCTTCCAAGAATCACCAACATAGTATTTATATAAATCTTATTGCACAAGCTGAGTGGCTGACCAGTCTTTTAATCACTCAACGTTCATAGGCTGTACAAGGTCACTTTGCTTAGTTCAAAACAACAGGATTTTTCTTTTCGGTCTTTTTCCAGGAATGTCATTTAAGTAGTAGATGATGAAAGAAACTGCAGCTACAAAATGCTTCTCTTTTTCTGTTTACCAGAAGAACATACAGCCTATTTTCTGTTCTCTAACCGGCTGGCTGTAACTTTTTTTACACTTGAGAATATTGAAAAAACTTGATGAAATTTACCATAAATCTACCAATTTGCTTGATGAAATTTGCAGTGAGTCTTCCAAATAAAAATGGTTAATAATGTGCTGTTTATGTGCATGGAAGATTTTCCTCATTTATCCCAGTGCAGATTGAGAAGAAAAGAAAGGTTTTTCCTCAAATAAGGAACGAACAGTAACCCAATAGAGTTTCCTTTGGGCTTTCTAAAGGACTAAACATGGTATTGTAGTCCAGTGCTATGAGTATTTATTGTAAGATTAGCCATTTCCTAGGGATTCATATCTTCACAAAGATGAGAGTGTCAACCTATTCTCCAAAACACCTGAAGGGAGGACATGAAGCAATGGATGGAAACTAATCAAGGAGAGAACCAACCTAGAACTAAGAAGAAATTTCCTGACAGTGAGAACAATTAATCAGTGGAACGACTTGCCTCCAGAAGTTGTGGATGCTCCAACACTGGACATTTTAAAGAAGAGATTGGGCAACCATTTGTCTGAAATGGTATAGGGTATCCTGCTTGAGCAGGAGTTTGGACTAGAAGACCTCCAAGATCCCTCCCAACTCTGCTGTTCTGTTGTTATGCTATTAAAGTTTTCCAAAATGACCGCCCTTCTCCTTTGCTAGACTTGGAGCCCCATTCCTTTGCTGTTAGAAAACGAGTGTTGCCCACACCACTGCTTCTCTAATGCTTCCTGAACTCAGCTGGTATTTTTACGAGCCATGTAGTGAAGCTATAGCTCCTTTAAGGAATTCTCGACAGCTATAGCAAGGCTGCCCACAACAGGTCCAAGAAGTATTTGCCTGCTTTGGTTCCAAATAGTGAATCATATTAGTGTAAACTATGTTTCCTTTTTTTTTTTGTAGATGTAATGCCCTTAATTTATATTGCTTACTGTTTTTTACTACTTATAATATAACATTGCTTTTCCTGAACAAGAATAAAGTGATGGGCTATATAGAAAAGGGGGGGGTTTGTATGCTTTTTCCTGTTAGTGCTCATTTCTGTTAAAAAAAAATAGGCCTGGCCACCAGGGGGCAGATTGGTTTTAAATTCAGAGTACAGCTATTTTATTGGGTTGACTTCTAGGAATTATTGCTCTGCTGTTTTAATAGGCTTCCTGGTGTATGTTTCTTCTTCCCTATTGATGCTTCGCTTTTTAGAGAAAAGGAAAGTAAGTTTGGTCAAAGTTCGTATTTATTTTACAACCTACTTCTTCTTCTAGGAAACATTTGTTTCTGTTCTTTGTTCTTTTGGTTCAGAGAAATGCAACAATACGCCTCTAAAACCTTTCTGAATCATTCTGGGTAGTTTTGTCTATTATACAGAAAGGACTATAGCTTTTCCACAACAAATGACCGAAATAAGTAGTTTGCCGGATATGATGGGTGAATTTTGTGTGAATTACAGTGGTAACTTTGTGTGACAGGAGTTAGGCTCTGGCTGATACAAAGCAGATTTCCCTGAAACAGCTTGGAGCAAGTCTTTTTCAGATCTTTAGGGTTACAGAAGACACAAAACAGAGCTAGTCTTAGATTCTTTCTTAAATATGGTTACAATTCCAGTCTAAATTCTGCATGAAAGAACCAGTACATGCAGAAAAATGGAGAGGACAGGATGGCTGGACATGCCTAGAATTAAAACCTGTGGCCTTCTTCATGTAGAACACCCCAAGCAGTGATTCATATGATATGTCTTACTTGGCTGTTTTCTGTGACATTGTAATTGCCCTTCTGTCTGCATATTTGGGGTTTGTGGATCCCTTATCATTTGATGCTGAAAATCGTTAAAATACTTGAATTATTTCTTCTTCTTCCAGATATCTGCTCTATCTGTGTACTTGGGTTCTACAATATAAAATGTCATGGAACTGTTTGGTTCCTCGGTTCATGGCCAAACCATTTTACTTGATAAGGAAAGGAGGAAAACAAACAGCCACATTTTCTAGTACATTGGCTCCTTCGGGCTGTGTCCCATCTGCATTGCAGTTTCTGTTTACTGCAATGCACTTCTGATATGAAAGGTTTTCTGAAAAACATTGGATAGCTATTGGACTATTTTCGTAAAAACATGCCTTTGAATCTTAGCAGAACTTCTAACAGAATTGGATATCTTTTAAAAAATGGCTTTTTCCCCCAGAAAAAAAGTGATCTTTTTCTCCAAAATATCCAGCTTTTAATTTTGTAAATTCTAAATTATTCACATAAAGAAAAAAAATAACATATTTTGCTATTCCTAAGTAAAAACATTTCATATCTTGGACATTTTTCAATAGGAAAATTATTATGATCCTTTAATAACTTGACTAAAATCAATGAAACCAATAGCAGATCAAAGTTTACTTTATATTGTCTCTCAAAGCAATAGAAAAGGAGAGGTGGTGATAATTATACAAGAAACCGGTCTTTTTTACTTTTAGTACTTTAAGTTTTTTAGTTTTCACAATAGTAATTGGAGAATAGTGGAAAACACAAATACAATGACACATATACAGGATTCAGTTTCATTGATGATTTAATAAAAAAAATAGTATTTCACTGCTTACAAACTGCCTAGAGTTGATTAGAAAAAAGTTCACAATGGTTTGCTAGATTGTTCCAGAAGTATCTCTTAGCCTGCCACACTTTTGCCGATCTTTTACCTTGAAATCTGAGTGGTATGCATTTATTAACATCTGTCTCCTTATAGGAACTCTAGAATTTACATATGAGACAGTTTATACTGGGTTGCAAATGACAGGAAGTCTTTGCTTAATAACCCTAATTGGGAATGGAATTTCCACTGCTAACCGAAACATTGTGAGGACACACCACTTAGCAATGTAATCCCAGTTGCAGTGTTCAAGCAAGACCTCACGCTTGTCCTGCCTTGCCAAGCTCACCTCGGTCTCAACTTCCACATACACACATACACCTAACTCCACCATCTTCTCTGCTCTTTTGGCCACCCTGGGCTCCATTGTCCCTGCACTCCGCCACCATCACTCTAGCCATTTTGTGCTCCACTGCCTAGACCTGCCCCAGCCGACCTTCGCAGACCTCTTCCACCCACTGCTGATGAGGCGCATTTCGCCTGACTCTTTGTGAGGCAGCTGCTGGCTGCACAAGACTTTGAAGCCATGTACAGTCTTTCTGAGGCCCGGCATGGTCTCACAAAGAGCCAGGCCAGATGCACTTCAGCAGTGGAAGTAAGAAGTTGGCGACAGGCAACAAAGCAAGGGCAACGGTGGACAAGGCGGCCAAAAGGGCAGAGTTGGAGGGGGGGGTGATAGGCACTCCCTTAAATAAGCGTAATAGGGTGTAATTGCACTCTCAAGAACTCATTGGTGCCAACTGCTTTACTTTAATACCTTTTACAAAGTCTGAAATATTTCCACAGTGATCACGTATTGTCTCACACAATTGCATTTATTCCCTTTGAGTAACCAGGAGAGATGGGAAAGTTTTCTTTCTAGGTTTCTGTGGCCTCTGCTGCACTGTGACCTACTTTGTATTGTATTGCTAGCTGGAAGAGGAGGAGGAGAAAGAGGAGGGGTTTGTGAATGCCAGGTATATGAGTACACAGTTTGCTTTTCGAGTCACTCGGCACCGAATGCAAAAATAAGAAGAAAAAAACACCTGTCATTATAAATATTCATGGCAGTTCATTGTTTACAAAGTACAGGTGGTTGTCAAAGTTAAAGAAAAGCCTTTTCGACTTTATGTTTTCAGACCTACAAACATTTGTGCTCTTTATGGATTTTGCTGGTGCACAAAGGTTAAAAATTCAGATTTTTAAAATGTACTTAAACATCGAGAAACTGCTTTTTTTTTTTAACTAGAACTAAGCATTTTTTTTGTTTATTCAATTTGTATAGCCACCCATTTGAAACTAGTGAACAACCATAAAAACAATTAAAATAATACAAAAAATAAATTAAATATAAATAGCAGCCAAGAGATATTATACCTGTCCCCATAAACAGGAAACAAGGCCCTTCATACACTCAGGATCCCAGGCCCAGGCTCATAACCAGGTCTTCAAGGTCTTCCAAAAGGGTAAGGGCCATCCTAATCTCTGGAGGGAGAATGTTCCAGAGGGCAGGCGCTATGGCCAAGAAGGCACATCTAGTCCCACCAGCTGACATTCAGTGGTTAATGGGATCCAGAACATACACATCCTGCTGGACCAGATTGGACAGATAGAAAAAGCTGGGAGAAGGCAGACCCTAGGATAATTCTTGAAGGGCTTTACAGGTGACAATCAACTCTTTAAATTGTACCCAGAAGCACACTGGTGACTAGTGTAACCCCTGAAGCAGTGGTGTTTCATGAGCCAAACAACTGATAGCATTTACAACCCTAAAATTATTAAATTATTGAATTTGCTTCAATCATCAGTTTGAAAGGCATTAAAAAGGCATTAAATAAGTTTATTAACAATCAGGTATTAAACAGCTAGTAGTGGAGCTGATTCTGTGTTACCTCCAGAATCAGGAGCAACAGGATCTAAACATAGCTGAAACTTCTGAATGCTCTTAAGGAAGCCCGTTTGCAATACATTGCAATAGTCCAAACAGGAGGTCACAAGGGCATGAGAGACAGTGAGCAGAGCCTATTGGTCCAAGAATGGCCCAGCAGGCACACAACTCAAAGGTGTGCAAAGGTCCTCTTATCATAGCTACCACCTATTCTTCCAGCATCAGCCATGAGTTCAAATTCTGTTGGAGGGAGGAAGAAATGTTTATGAAGTAAATGTGACTTTTATTAACAAAGGCAGCAGTGCTACAAGTGTTTATCAGAGAAGTGTAGAGCTTGCTTCTGAGTAAACCTAAATGCTGCACTACAGTATTACATAGAATCTTTTTAGCTGAAATTTTGATTGTAGTGATCTTACACTTTTCCACCAGTGCCTTTACCTTTTAACATACAGTTTCTTTTTTAAAAATCCTAGTCTCTCCACCACTTCCCAACAACTTTCAACTGCTGTCTTCTTTCTGTCTTGTGCAGCCATTTGGCACTGAAATGCAAAAATATTTCTCAGCTTTGGAACCTATGTGGAATTGGTGTAATAGTTAAGGTTTTGGTTATGGACTGTGGATTTTATATAATTGTGAGTCACCAGAATCTATGATTATGGCAGCATACAAATTTTAGTAAATAAATAAATAGTGGTATCTTCTAGGAACTGGTTTCTCTCGTTCTGGATGAAGAACGCAGGAAGAGATTGACTTCTGCATGCAGCAAGGTCCTTCAGGATTTCCCAGAGACCTTTATTCTGGAAGTTGGCTGTGGCTCAGGGGCAATTGGTTTAAGTCTTCTGAAAAAACTTCCTCATGTAAGTGACATTTCATTAGATAATTTTTTTTCCCTTCCATTCAATTGTGTCCAATTCTCGGAGGCTACCTGGACAAGTCCCTGAATTTTTCTTGGCAAGGTTTTTCAGAAGTGGTTTGTCATTGTCTCCTTCCTACAGTTGAGAGAAAGTGACTAATCCAAGGTCACCCAACTGATTTTGTGCCCAAGGCATGACTAGAATTCACAGTCTCCCAAATTCTAGTCTGGTGCCTTAACCCATACACCAAACTCTAAATAATGCTAACCTTGTCCTTTTTTTCTTGGAGCAAAAATGAACAAGGAGAAGAAAGATGAGCCACTTTGACTTCAACGTCCCATTTCAATTCCTCTTCTTTTACTGATTAAGCTGGCTTTGTGTTACCTCCAAAATCAGGAGCAATTTGGCCTGAACCCCAGTTGCTGTAGAGTAGGCCTCTTGGCCTATATAAAACTCGTGGGTTTGATTGCTGATTGTGTAAACAGAATCCTGGATCAGATTTATCTTAATCTTATCCAGTATGGCTCTTATCTTCTTAGAAACAGATTCGTGATCCTACCAGAAAGTGGTTTGTTATAGCCTGATAATGTTTAATGTGATTTGCTTATTTAATAGGTTAGCAAGTTGCATGAACCTAGAGTAATTTGGAAACCATGGATTATGGCCTACCCTGTTGCATGTTCCCAACAATCAACGTTTATTCTTTTAAGCATGGTTTATACCATTGTACAACTTTACCAGAAAGCACATGGAAAGCTATAACCCAGTGAAATTTGCTAGTTTGCATTTTAAAAGTATATCCTTCCCTGATATAGATTAACGAAAGCTCATTTCCAAAACATTGCATTTAGCATTGCTCACTTCAAACTACTTTTCCCCAAGGATATTCTACTGTGATTGAGAAATGTTTTCATGTTTGCTTTTATTCTGCTTTTGTCTCTTTTGTTCCTAGAGTCAGCTCATTGCCATTGATAAATTAGAAGCTGCTGTTAATCTCACCAAGGAAAATGCAGAACGGTAAAAACCTTTTATCTTGTATATTACTGTGAACACATTATTTGAACTGGATCCTTAAGCAGCCAAAACAACATTCTCTGGGAATGAGAAGATTTTTGCCAAAATGTTTGAGAAAACCCAGGTTTTGTAAAAAAATAACTGGAGCTTCAGACAAACACTCCTTGCTGTTGTGCTCTGTTTTGTGCATTTTGTGTGTTGATCAAGTATCCAATAACACACCGTGGAACTCATGAAACAATGCAGAGAACAAGCATAAGTTTTGCTATTCTTATACATTTCATTTTATTATTACAATTAGACATATTTCCAAACATTTGGTGCATTTGGTATTCCTGACCTGGCAGCAGTAATCTTTCATAATGGAAGAAGTTCTTCCTTGAAAGAGTTAATTGAACATTCTAATGAATGTTGCAATGAAACTATCAAACAATTTGGTTCCATTTAAAGTTTCAAGAGTATAAACTTACACTTAAAAAAAAGGATTTTGAGTAAACATTGAAAACAAGAGGCTAGAAATTTTCGCAATCTTTTGGACACATTTCAAAGAAATACATAGGGGGAAATATTGCATCATTAGCAATTTCTGAACAGTTAAAAGTTACTGAACTTACAGACAACAGATGGATTGCCTCCCAAATTTCAGACAGTATAGATGCAGAGGCTTCGTTCTATAAGTACTTCAGTGACCGAGGCATCTAAAATGAGCAGTCATAAAACCAACCCATAATTGATTTAAAAAAAATGAAATAAGAGGATTGTGCTAAATTTAATTTATCAAGATTTTAGAACAAGCTTGTCCACCTAAGTCATTTTGGCCAAATTATATTAAATTAGTCCTCACTTGCTGGCTGTTCGTTCAGTGACCGTTCAAATGGTGCTGAAAAAGGAGATTTATCACCAGTCCTTCAACTTGCAGGCATGGCAGTGACCACATGATTCCAACCAGCACACATTTTCAACGGTCGTAGCATCTCACAGTTACATGATCACCATTTGCAACCTTCATAGCCAGCTTCCAATAAACAAAGTCAATGGGGAAATCAGCACGAAGACACAAATTGTGGTCACACGACACTACCCTTAACAATTGCGTCTGGAACTGATTGGTAAATTGAGTGCAGTCGTGTGATGTTTCACTTTATGACTGCTTAGCAATGCAATTGCCAATTCTTATTGCAATCAATAAGTTAGAACTACCTATACTGATTACAGATCACACACACACACACACACATATGACAGGATGAGGGAAAGGAGCAATGTTCATCTGACTTGTTTTAATCTTGTTTTAAAATTAATGGGCATTAATTTTTGAAATAAATAGTTGTTTTTCAGTATCATAAAATATAAATGTTCGAAAGGATTGTGGAGTATCTTCCATAATCTATTGGGGTTTTTTTGGTTAACTAAGCTGATTGAAAACCTCCTCACACATGTTTCTTTCCATGCTGTTTTTTTGGACTGCTGTTCAGATTTGTCCTAAAATTTATCCTAAAATGCAATATGCAATATTCTAGATACAGTATAACCAACACGGAATAAAGAGCAATGATAACTCTTCACCTATACTTCTGTTAGTGCATTTCATATATATTTGAAGTAATGCAACAATAATTGAAGGGCTGTTTTTGTAATACTGGTGCATAACCATGGGAATAACAGAATTGTAGAATTGTTACAGAATTATCTCTGTTGGAGAACATCAGTTCTGATTTACAAATATAATTAACTTTTCTGTTGTAGGCAAGCAAAATAATTTAAGACTGCCACAGAAAGAAAAGTATGTTTATTAAAAGTCATAATAATTTAGCAAAGATTAGAATTTGCAAAAAAAGTCTATGAAGATTCTCAGTTATCCAGGTGATGGTTGTCCCATAGGTGCTTTTTCAGGAGGCAACTGGACTTTCTTGTTTTTTTCTTTGAAGACATTTCACTTCTCATCCAAAAAGCTTTTTCAGCTCTGACTGGATGGTGGGGAATGGAAGGATTTATATTCCTTGCAGACAGCTGGTCACTGGCATCCTTTTAGAGAGTCATTGAGGCACTTGGAGGTTTATCTGTGTCCTCAGGGATGCAAATGACCAGCTGTCTACAAGGAGTATAAATCCTTCCATTCCCCACCATCCAGTCAGAGCTGAAAAAACTTCTTGGATGAGAAGCAAAAGATCTTCAAAGAAAAAACCGAAAGTCTAGTTGCCTCCTGAAAAAGCACTTTTGGGACATTAGAATTTGCAGTGGAACACATGTGTCTCCTATAACCTGAGTTTAATCCTCTTAGCACAGCTTTGTCTGCTGTTGTTTAGTGCTCAGGTAATTGGAGCAGTAAAACGCCAAAGCAGCACAATACAGTATATGTTTTATATGCATTTCTGGCTGTAGCTGAGGAAATACCTGTCTGGAATCTGAATTCAACAATAGTGAACAGGATAATCTAATACTCTAACTTGACATAAGGCAGATACTCATATTTCTTCTTTTTTCCAGCTAAAAACCTCAAGTATATTCAGAATTGATCTTACATGAGCTCACTGACAATAATGTTGGGCAAATGTATTTGTACCCAATGCTGTCCTCCAGAGTGGTACAAACTGCAGAATAAAAGTGAAGATCTCCTGCCTTGACTTGCAAATGCCTTGCCTCCCTTGCCATAAAAAAGTAACTGATCAGGAAAGCAGGGCTAAGAACAAGCACAAACAAGGATTTTTCCACATATATTTTTGCCCTCTTCGTTATAAAGTCACTGAGTTTTCTCAACTATGTAAAAATGCAACATAGCTCTAATTCCAGAAGCACCCCAATTTCAGTGGGGCTCTTTCCACCAATAACCTGAAGCCCTTTCAAGTAGAAATTGAGGTAGAAATTCTTGTCATGCTATGTATGGGAAGCACTATGAAGCTATAACCGCTTCTCTTGTACCATTCTTAACTCTTAACATTGGTAGTCAGAAACCAATGCATTGGCATTTGTTAACGGTGGTGCTTTAATTGTTAATGGATGTAAGTTCTGTAATGTTTATGAGTGTTTTCCTCATCTGCTCACATCTGTAGAAGAGAGAGTGCAACTGTTTTCCATTCACGGGAAAACCCCAATTTTGAGGAAGGACACTGCTTGCTGCTGCGCTTGTTATTAAACTTTCTCATGCCAGTGGAAATTATTCTTCCATTTACAGACAGAATAACCCACCTGTAAACAAAGCCACACACACATGAAGTCCTTTAATAAAAGCACAACAGATACCTTTCCAGGATGATATAATCAGTTTGCACTAAGTTTAATATTTATATACTGTATTGAATGATTAAATCTGACCCTGAAAGGACTTGAAAGAATGTCCCCACCCTTGCTCTCAATCTAGGTCCTCTTTACTTTGAAGTGTGGGCTGGAAAGGAGCATGCCAAATGACATATTTCTTATTTTGTATACTTAGCAGTTTTCATCTCAGCATCATTAGCTTGAATTTCCCTGGTGAATTATGCGTTGTGCTTGTTTTATTTCTGTTTTTAAGTTATTTTACATCATGTTTTTGCCCTGATTAGAAAAAGTTGATTACTAAATCATTAATAATATCAATGGATAAAAACTGGACTATGTTAATACACTAGGAGTGTATTTAGAAGAGGAGATGCCATATTTTTCTTACTTATGCTTCCACTGCTGCTCGAGGTAAAAATCTAAATTTTGGATGTTACAGTTTGGCCAATTGTCTTCAGAGGTGCTAACAGCAGAATCTGATAAAGAATTGCAGGTAAAAAAATCAACATGGAACTTAACACATTCACCTTTTTTTAATTTCTAGCTATAACTTCGCCAAACTCATTTCCCTGCAGCTGTTTCCCTGAGACCAGCATGTTAAGTCATGTTATCTTCCCATCTAAGACAATTATAAGTTTGTCCCGCCTCTTAAACTGCATGTGAAAATGTCAGCGTCTGCCTGTGGGCAAAGCAAATAAGAGTCATTCTCTGCTAATGGGATGCCACACCTGAATGTCTCAAAGGCTTATGGTTACAGAATAAATTTTCTGTTTTGGTCCTATTTTCCTAACTATGATCTACCTTCGGCTTAAGAATCTTCAATAGTCATATCTGGGCATGGCTGTGGAATTTAACATCACTTTCTCTAAAGTTCAAGAACTCTGCTTCCAAATCACTTATAGATCTATTAAATGGTGTGGAGTCCAGAATGGTGCCCTGTGAACAATTTCCTTTAACTTGACATGGAGCTATTGGGTGCATTCATTAGGTACGATTGTTTCAAACCATTTCTGTATCCATCTAATGGAAGCACAATGCAACCTACATTGTGTTATCTTCTTTACTGGGAATCTCACAGAAGACAATTTTTTTTTTTGCTGAATGCTTTGCTAATGGCAAACCACATAATGTCCATCACATTTCCTTGATTATCTAAACTGGTCACTATCAAAAAGGATAAGGTTGTTTACGAATGAGTTATCCTTAATAAGCCCACACTATTTACTACTAGCAATACATTTCTTTTTCTAAATGCTTATAAAACAGTTACATTATAATGTGCTCTAGAATTTTGTATGATATGAACATCAAACTGTAGTTACTCAGGGTTTGGTTTGGTTTTTGTTTTGTTTTTTTATTTCTGAAAAAAAGACTAGTATTTGCCCTACTCTAATCCTTTGACATTATGGCCATTTTTTTAAAAGTTCATAGAAGGACTTTGAAATATCTGCCAATTCTTTAAAGATTCTCAGTTATAATTGGTGGTGCCCTGAAGATTTCCACTCATTTGTGGTAGGCACATGCTCCTTAACTATTTTTTACTAACCTTGCACTTTCATTTCCTGCTTTCATCATTTATTCTGTTTATGTACATTTGAGGACAGGTAGTCTTTGATTTAGGACCAGTTGCTTAACAACTGTTCAAAGTTACAACGGACCTCCCCAGGGCTACTTACAATCCAGTTTTGAAATTCAACAGCCAACCTCCACACCTGCTGTCAGGTGATCGCATTTTGGGCAACTGGCCTGCATTTATGGCCTTTTATGCCATCCCAGTCTCATGACTATGATTTTTTGCATTTTTTGCCAGAAACCGGCATTTAACTTTCCATTTCCAGCAAAAAATGCCTGTTGGGTATAATGGAATTGCTTAACAACTGTGGAGTTCACTTAACCACCACCACAAAAAGATCATAAGATCAGGAACAGTCAGCTGTGATCCGTTTAACAGCAGCAATGGCTTATGACTATAATTCCAGGTTCAATTATGGCTGTAGGTCAAGGACTATTTTTAGTTCCCCTTTGGAGAAGACCAGAGCAAAATAGGCATTGAGGAGTGCGGCCCTCTGCCCATCGCTTGTTATCTTCTTCCAGCTTTGAGTCGACCTCTTCCTTTTTTCTTTCAATTTACATAACTAAAAATGACTATTTCGTTGTCCCTTGCCAGGTTAAGTTCCTTTTGTAGGATAAATTATCTTTCCGCAGACATTATCCACTTGCTAGTAGATATCTTTGGTAGTTTGGCAATTACTGTACATCTATATTCAAATTCAAATGCATCTATATCTACAAAGATCAGAATTGTGCAAGCTGTGGTATTTCCTGTGACATTCGATAGAAGTGAAAGTTGAACTTGAAGGAGAATGAGTATTAACTGTTGAACTTCGATGTTGGAGAAGACCTCTGAGAATACCATGGAAGCCAGGAAAACAAACAAACAGATCATTAAACAAATCAGAGTTCTCACTCAAGGCACAAATGACCCAGTATGTAAATGCTGTGCAAAGACATAACTCTCTGGAGAAGGCTCTAATGCTGAGAAAGATGAAAGGAAAAAAATAGTAGTAGTTTATTCATTGATTCATCTTAGGACCATATAAAATAAAATAAAAACAAAATACAGAATCTAATTCCACAGTAAAATAGATAAAAGAAAATACAGTAATAAAATGCATATGTGATAAATACAAAGAATTCACACCACCTTTACATGATACCCTGATCTGTTCGGGTTCTGAACTGAAGTACCTTAACTTTAAACTTAGCATTTGAGCCTAGGAAGAAATAGGATAATCTGCAATTCAGATCCCAGTGGGCTTTTCTTTTAAGTAGTGAGGTTAAATAAAGGTAGAGGTAAAGGTGTCCAATCGTTTCTAACTCTAGGAGGTGATGCTCATCTCCGTTTCCTAGCTGAGGGAGGCAGCATTGTCCGAAGACGCTTCTGTGGTCATTTGGCCAGCATGAGGTGCAAGGAACGCTGTTACTTTCCCACCAAAGTGGTACCTATTTATCTACTTGCATTTGCATCCTTTCAAACTATTAGGTTGTCAGGAGCTCAGGCGAGAACGAGCTCATGAGTGCTTGGGTTTTAGGTGTTTTATTGGGATTATGTTGTAGAATTCTGGGCAAATTATAAAAGAAATCGTTGCATAATGGATTATTTTATGCTAATTGTCCCAGGGAGTTGGGTTTTTAGCATGCAGTCAGACAAAACTCACATCACACAAAGACTTTCTGGTGGGCTAGCTTTTTAAATTAAAAAACAAACAAACCTATAAGTCTCATCAGCTATGTAAGATATATAATATACAGTAAGTGGCACTAAACTGCACTACCCTCTCCCAGTGTTTGACTTTGAAAATTTTTGACATGCAATCAAGCAGTAAATTAATTATGTCTTACCTCCTTTTAGTGATTAGTTCTCTGCCTCCAATAATCTACTTTCATTACCGTTACAAAGAGTATGTTTAACTTAACACCTTGTGTATACAGCCATTACCAAATTTACCCTTTAGAGTCAATCAAGGGCATTAATTAAGTTTGACTGGCAATATTTTGTGGCTAATAGAACATTGATTTTCTTCTTGGGTCTTCTCTGGAACCTCTTCTCCATTTGTGAACAGTTAGACATGAATTTTCAAAGATTTTTCCCTTCATCCAGAAATTCTTCAATAATCTTTCAAGATTCCACTCTGGAACCTGCCTTCAAGCAGCCAAAATTGCCAAATTAAATCCAATTTAGTATGTCAAAAATTATTTTCTTTTCCTCAGGCTCTAAAATTTCAGCTGTGTTTTTTGTCAGCATATCAACCTATTTTTACTTCTTCTCCTCCTCTTGGAAGAGCTTCTGCAGAGAAATTTATAACCATCCAAGTATAATGGATCGCGTTTGAGAAATGATTTGATCATGTTAATGTGTTTAAGACTGTGGCTCCTTAGTGCTCTCTGAGCTTGGTGGGTTTCTTGCAGACATTTCATTACCAAATTAGGTGCATCAGTGCATTGATTATGTTATGTTTTCTTCAAGAAATCCACCAACTTCAGAAAGCACCAAGGACCCCACAGTTTAACCCTGAACTACAAATATTCTCTTCTAATGTATTAAGAAGATAATCATTCCTGTTATTTTTCATGAGGTACTCATACATTTACTGGTAAAAGTTATTCTATATCGTAGATTTGGAATTTCTGGTAAGAATTCCGGGAGAAAATGTTATTCTACATCACCAAATGAAAAATTGTAATTTGAAAAATGACTGTTAACTAGGGAAATAATTTTTAAGATAAAACTCACAAATTTCAGTGCCCTAGAAATAATGCAGGCAAAAATGTGAAATATATGCTGCTTAACTTCTTGACATTTTCAATTACAGTGAGAAAGAATAAATTTATGATTTATAATTTTTCTTTCTCATAAAATTTGGTTGTGGTTGATTGGCCTTTTTTGCAGCCCTTAGTTCTCCAGGAACTTCTCACCAATAACATATGTTTTCTTTTTAATGGGTATATTAATCATTCTGATTCTTAACTTGGTTTTAATATTTCATTTCAGTTACATAAATGCACTGTTACATTTGTTCATTTACATGCTCTTTTCTCACCCTTAATCTTTGGCATCAGGTCAGGGAGGTTTGAAGATATGTTTCTCTCTTTTTCACTAACGTCAATCTTTGATGAGTATTCTTCAGGGATGACAGAGAAGGACAAATGAATCAGGCCCAATTGCCTGTTATTGTTTTCAGGCATGGTAATAATTTAAGAGAAAGCTTTTTGTCCCATTGAAAGGTAATATAGCAGGTGTGGGCAATTGTGGCCCCTTTATGACCTGTGGACTTCAACTCCCAGAATTCCTGAGCTAGGCTGGCTCAGGAAT
>JANHJO010001846.1:95448-105838 GCA_032468235.1 Pseudoxyrhopus heterurus | reverse complement strand
TTCTTTTGTTTACTGAGAGCATACATACCAAAGACAAATTCCAAGTGTGTCCACTCACACTTGGCCAATAAAGGATTCTGATTCTGATTCTGAAGAATGGGGATGGGTGCTTCAAAAGTAGCTCTGTTGTAGATTCTGTTCCATAAAGCAAACTGCTACTGTGCATTGGACTGTGACACGTTTAGTTGTTTTTCATGGGATTGTGAGTTCCAATCTCCCTGATGTGGAAGAGTTAGATATTTACTATAATATGTGTGAATGATTAACAGTTCTTATCTGGTAGGATACTGTTTTCCTTTTAATGTTAAATTTTTATTAACAAGTCACTTTTCAGGAATTCCAAGACAGTAGTCACTTCCAAATGTGTCCGTCACACAGGATCATACAACAAACTACAATCTGAAACCTTGGAGATGATGGTATTGGTAATGGTTTCAGTGTCCACCACAGGTTGGGATCCAAATATTTCTGTGTTTGTGGGGAACTTGTCTATTTTATGGGTCCAGTTGCATGGAGCATGGATTCCACATGGATTTAAATTCCATAACTAGAAACTAAAATTTGGAAGAAAAATTAGTCAATAGTCTTAATTCCATAACTAGAAACTAAAATTTGGAAGAAAAATTAGTCAATAATCTTGTACAAGTAAGTAGGAGAACTATGATTAATGAGGTAAACTTTGCCAGACAGAGTCCTATGCAATGAGACAAGCTGTTGTATGTAAATGGAGCCTGTTTTGCTCTGAAGTGCCTGTAAATATGCATGTTTCTCTGACATGCACCACTTATATAGCCAGATGGGAAATAATGGCTGCGACCAATGCACATCATAAACACTTAAATCCTAAAATCTTCTGGTCCTTATTTAACCTATTCTAGAAGTAGAAGATCCCAACCCTGTTGGCACCAGCTGTCCAGTGTCCTTCCACTATTGAAATATGGTAATCAGCTGTTTGCATCAGTGAAGATATTGTATCTTTTTATCTTCTTATTACTTTTCTTTACATTGATTTTTGATTGTAAGAAAATATTAGAGTAGTATGAGTTAATGTTATCTGACTAGTTAAACAGCAGATATTCTCATAAACTAAAACAGAGATGACCTAGTACAGCCAGATCGATCCTGGAGATTAGTTGTTCAAATACAACAATTTATTATTGAAGTCAAACCGGCAGTTTAGAATGATTATGTAGCCTGGACATAAGAGAGCTTTACTATTTCCTGGAGCTCTGTTTGGGATCTCTTTTCCCTTAACCTCACTTAGATAGCTAATTAGTTTGGTTTTTTTTAATATTCACACTAAAAGAAAAAGATCTGACTAATCAGTTGGAAAAGGGTTTGTGTGAATTTAATTATGAGCTCAACATAACTTCCAATCAGTTTTCATTTCAAAGTAGATATTTTGAGTTTTAGATGTATTATGCCTTAGTGTTATGATCATCCCAATTAATTATGGACAGAAATTGCCTTTGTATATTTTATAGGCATGCCACCAAGTGCCATTTAGAGGTAAAAATCAGAATACAAATGGAGTATTCATAAATCCAGACATCAATACTGATTACAGTTGAAACTTTAGTAGATCCAATGAAAACTCAACTTTGGGGTTGATGTTATTATTTTCAGAGTAGATTCCTATCTGATTTTGAAACCTTCCCACCTTCTGTTGGCTCTAATTAAAGAACGTATGCTTTTGTGTTCATTAAGCAGAATGAAATGGTGTCAGATTTTGTAACAGATTTTAGTTCAATTCCACATTAGTTTCAAATACGTGATGCCTAGAACAATATGATTTGGGAATTACCGGTTCCGGATGATCCAGGTTGCCAGGTATAGTCTCATAACCTGGTTATTTGCTTACTACCTTTTCCAGTTTGTTGTCTTCTTTTTCAAAATGAAAAAAGATCTGGCCTAATTAGGGATTATTTATTATTTATTTCTTTATTGACTGCTTTTTGTGCTACATTGTTTGATGAAGTCAAAACTTAAAAAAGAATAAATCATATTTTCAATACATTACAATTGTAGTTAATAGTTCAAACAAATGTCATTAAAAAAGAAATTTTATTATCAACCTTCTGAAAAGCTCAAACTAGCATTGCTGGAAAGCTAGAAAAAAGGAGAGAGAGAGAGAGAGAGAGAGAGAGAGAGAGAGAGAGATTATTCTTAAATAATCCATTCAAGATTTCAAAACAAATTATCGCCACCTACCGGTCAAAGCATAAAAGAGATTTGAAACGTGTGATACTGTAAGTGGAGCCTTTTACTGTAGGATATTTTGATCTTTTGTTCCTTATCAATTTTGGCAATTAACTTTTGTTGCTAATTTACAAGTAGAAAGCTTGACCGTTGATGGCCCTACTTGTAACATCTTATTAAAATGTTGCACCAATTGTTATCCATTCTTCAATGCTTTCAATCTGCAATATTTCATTAAACCAAGTAGCCAATCTTTCATGGAAAGTCATCAGATGTTTAAGCCAAAATCCATGTAATTCATCATTTCCTGATGCACTCTATTTAATATCTTTTGTTTGCTTTTTAATCATTTCTGATATTATGATCACATTATCTATTTTTACTGATCTAATGCATTTCTCAATCTCCAGTATCCATGTTGATCTTTATTATTGGTTATCCTAGATAACACTCCAACATTTTAATATTTGATCTTTATCAGGGTTAAGTCTATGTTTGTAGTATGTTCTAGCAATGTTCTATAAAACAAATGCTTTTTTAAAAATAGCTGATTTTGTCGAATTGGTTTTTTTCTATCTTTTTCATATCTTTCAATTTTTTCAAAATAGCTATGACTCAAGTTTTTTTTAATTCTTCTGAGTCTTTTTTAATTCTCTTATGTTATATCATTTTGGTAAACATTTTCATATTCTTGCCTGCAAATTATTCAAATTGCTAACATTCATTTGTAAATTATTAATCTTCCTTTTCAATCCAATTTTCTATTTTGAACCTTCATTTTGTTGTTTTTGTTTTACAGCCCTCTGTCCCAATCCTGATATTATCTCTTTTGTTGTGTTATAAATTGACCCCTCCATATGTTACCTGAGCCATGAACTCGTCCTAGATATGTGCTGAATTCTGACCTCTCTCCTTGCATTTCCCCTTCCCACTCCCTTTCTCTCATCTCTGAAGAAGGCTCTCTCTCCCTCAATGAACTGGTTTGGATGGGGTAAAACTAGAGGTCTTCCCAAGTTACTGCTATGGACTCTGTGCCTGAGCCATACAGGTAGCCCTCGGCTTACAACAGTTCATGTAGTGATAATTCGAAGTTACAACGGTACTGAAAAAAGTGACTTATGACCATTTTTTTAAACTGATGTCTGTTGCAGGATCCCCTTGGTCACGTGATCAAAATTTGGATGCTTGGCAACTGACACATATTTATGATGGTTGCAGTGTCCTGGGGCCATTAAACCATGCACAATTCTAATATGATTGGATATTTTCATGCAGGAACATCTCAACAATGGAAAGACATTACTGACCACCTTCTTACAAGCAAAGTCAATGGGGAAGCCAAATTCACTTAACAACCGTGTTACTAACTGAACAACTGCAGTGATTCACCTAAGAACTGTGGCAAGGAAGGTCATAAAATGAGGTAAAACAAATATTTCACTTTAGCAACAGAAATGTTGGGCTCAATTGTGGTCGTAAGACAACGACCACCTGTACCTGTTACAACACAATGTTGTCAATTTTCTTCCAACTCAGTCTTGTCATTAACAAATTAAATTTGCTTAAATCTGGGTTGGATTAGTTTCTCCTCACATTTCTATATATACTCCTCAAGGAGGAATAGAAATGGAGATGTGAATTCCTTTCAAGCCTCTGTACAGAGTGAAGGATTTTGGTATGGTGAAAACAATTGCAGTAGTTATCCGTAGAGGTACACATAACATCTCAATCATAGGCCCTTACTCAGGCCCTCAGCTTCAGTGATGGGGAAGAAGTGATGCCCATGAAGCAGGCAGGGTGCAGCTTGTGGAGATGATGGGAGCCAGGCACCCATCAGGAGGGAAGCAATGGCAGAGAGGTGAAGAAGACTCTGGGTGGAGACAGGTTGAATGGTGCCAAAACAAAGCATATACCAAGACAGCACTTGATTGAAGAAGCAGCAGGAGGAAGGCAAGGAAGCAGTACAAGGAGAAACCAGGCACGGGCAGTGTGAAGCAGGTTGGGTCTACTGTCAGGTTTAGTCAACCACTATGAGTCCTTCCATATTTTGCCTTACAATAAACCAAGCACAATTCTAATATGGTTGGATATTTTCATGCAGGGACATCTCAACAATGGAAAGACATTATTGCAATTGTTAAAATAATTTGTAGATGTAAACCAACACTGAAGATTGTCACAGCGTGGCTAAAAGTTCTTTTATAGCTGATGTGTAGGTGTCTGAGGAGGACAATTACTAAGCAGTGATGGAAGCTTTTTTGTTTCTTTTATAATATGCAGGTATATTTACAGGAATGGTTGAAAAAAACAAAACCAAGTGTCCGGACTTTATAGTTTGTAATTTTTTCTATTCTCTCCAGAGCTATATGCGAACAATCACCTGTAAGCTAGCATAACTACTAAATTCCTCATCTTTCCTCCCCGCCCCATATTTTACTAAGAGAAATAAGAAATAATGCCTTTTTTTGGAACGCATCAGCATCCCCCTGTATGTTGTGTGTCATACCTCTCTCTGGGTCTTCTGCCCAGACCTTCCCTGTGTGCAACTTCCCCAAAGTCCAGCATCCATCTGTAGGGAGACATGCCCCTCAGTCCTCTTCTGCCTTGGATTTGGAGTGAAACATATCCCTCTGCCTGGGTCTTTTCTTCTCTTTCTCCTGGGAAGAGCCCACCAGTGTCTTCTGCCTCCTCCTGGACCAGGAATTGGCATCTGTTCATTTCAGTGGCCCAGCACACACCCAGAATGAAGTCTCTTTCTAGCTACCACAACCCAGATGGTTCTTGCCTTGATGCCTCAATGCAGCGCAGCCTCAAACATGGCAATCTCCCTCTCTCTTTTTTTACAGCTCTCCTTTTACGGCTCCTTTTACAGCATGTCTCCCAGCCATTGAAGGTGTGATGTCCTCCTTCAGGGCTTTAGACTTCAATACACCTGTATCCTAGGTTTGGCCAATCAAAATGCTGCCTCCATCTGCCCCAAAACAGTACAGTTAGTACCCTGGACAGCTTATTTGCCCTTGGGACAGCACAGCTGCATTTCAAGGCCACACCTCAGACTGTTCTCCATCTTCTCCCTCTTTGGGAGTATTTTTTTCTCTCTGCTGATTCACACCTGTGTCCAGCTCAGTAGCAGCCTGGCCACAAAACCTTTAAGCCACACAGATATTAGTGACCTATAAATATTTTAAAAAGGCAAATTTGATAAATAATAAGAGGCCCCTTCAGGCTACTAGTATGACAAAAAATAATTTGGGTTCAGTGCTAGATACCATAATTAGGCAGCCCTGTTATTTCATTAATATCATCTCCCCCTTGAATTCTGTCCTTTAGATGGGATGGTTCTGCTTCTTTATAGCAGCAACATCATTTGCCAGGAAGATATCGAAGTTAAATTTGGTCAAGCCTCATTTAAGCAAGTAATTGCTAGACCTCTCCAAAAAACATCTAGTTTTTCACATGCCTATGTTAACAAATAATGAAATCGTTTTACTCCTTATTTGATGTTCCAGTTTATAGACTAGCAAAGATCTGCATATTTTGCAATAATTCCTCTGCCTAGAAATTCTTTCTCCCTGTGCAATTTACAAAAGAAGTCATTTTCTCAATAATAGTAATTTCGTATGGCACCAATCTAGAGCATTTCAAAGGCTGTATGCTATACAAATATGGAAGACTGGTGTAAACATCGATAACTAGAGACGTTTTGAATTTACTATTACATTCAAAATTAGCAATTCTCTTGCAGCTATCTCCCTATAGATAGATAAAATTTCTAGATAAAATTGAACAGCTCAGAAAGTATAAATTTTAAGACAATATAAATTTTAATTTGTAGTATCATTATTATTGTCAGGAGTAGAAAAGTTATATTTTGGATATAAATTATCAGAATTGCCTTCATGGATATTTCGTGCAGGGTTTATTTTTTTAAAACATACTGATGGTTGAGGTTAATTTGATTACTTTCAATGTGCTGTTCCAACATTACTATTTCTTACAAGCTTGAAGTACATTCTTGCTTCCTTTATTAGAGAATTAGGTGTTTTATTTAACAGACTATTAGTATTTATTAACCAAAGGTTAATGAAAGTGTTCATGAAACACGCTGCAATCTGAAAAGATTAAAAGACCCACTGAAGTATAGGAATGTTGCTTCTCTACCAGCAGCTTAGACTAAAATAGATTGTGAATTTAAAAAGCAATGCTTAAGATGAAATTGTTTGTCCGAGAGGACTTGGGTCAGCTTTTAATCTTAAAAAGAGTTTTGCATGTATGTAGTGATGCATTAGTATAATAGATTCAGTAGAGATTCTTGGGAAACCTTACCAAGAGGACAGTGATTGTCCAGATGCTAAAGAGATTTATTTATTCATCTCAAACAAGTTTAAATTACCGGTAAATAAATTTATTTGTTCATCTCAAACAAATGACTCTGAGTAGCTAACAACAATTTAAAAAACAGCACAAAACAACAAAAACAGAAACAATATACAATCTGCAGCTGAGATCTTTCTAAAAATCCCATAAAAATCCCAATATAAATGTTGCTATAACACTAATTCACAGGCTCCAATAGACATTCTGACTCCAAAGAGCAGGAATACCTCCACATCTTCAGGGCCTAGAAAAGGTTAGCCTGGCTGAGGCCAATCTCATTTCTGGGGAAGGATATTCCATAAGGCAGGTAAAAGGACAGAAAAATTTCTCTTTCTGGATCTTGCCAGGTGGCACACTTTAATGGACTGCCCCATCCAAACCCCCACAACCTGAAAAAGCACCGCATCACTTGAACAACCTGGGATGGAGATATAAAATTTTGCATTATTGGCATATTGATGAAATCTCATTCCATACTATTGGATTATCTCATCCAGCAACTTCATGTAAACTGTAGATGTTACCCAGGAGTAGAAAGAATATTGTGCCCTGCAGTTCTGCAAAGCAACAGCCACTAGCAAAACCTTTCTCCTGCTATCGTCAAGTCTAGAGTCTGGAAAATAAATAGACTGTTCTATTGTCAGAACAAGAAGTTTTTTACATTCCTCATTTCAATCATGAAATGTTTTGCATATATTTCTCATTATATGTAAGGTCTGCCATCTTCAGCGTCTTTACTTCATTGGCATCCTGCCATAAACCGAAAGTGGGGAGTGAAGGAATTTGGGAAGTTAAGCTCAAGTTGGCATAGGGAAGACAAATGGAGGGAGGGAGAGACAAGCTGACATGAACCAGAGGTGTCAAACTGGAATAAGTCAGCCACCAATGACACATGGCCTGGGAACAGAATGTGAAACTACAGTACATCGAGAGGCAGAAAGCATCGAAATGGTTCCCAAAACATCAAAACGGAATACAATTTGACACGATTGAATTGGTCAAAGGGGGAGGGCCAGGGAAAGGGAAAAATGTAACCTTTGCACAGGAATACTCAACTTTACTTTTGCTGCAACTGCTTAACTTTAGTAAAAGACCTGTCATTTCAACCAAATGGAGTCGAGGATCTTTCTACCCTAAATGTCTAAATTGGGGTAGGCCTGACACTAAAGCAAAATTCTACCATTCCTAATAGAGAATTTAACTCTTCTAAAAATGACTGAAGAATACAATTCTTAAATCAAAAACCAATAATCATGATTTTTTCATCATGCATCAAAGCCACACTTTCCATTATGCATAGATTGGATTTTCTGGTTTAATTGTTTCTCAGAACTTACTGAGAAAGTACAGTAATAAGCTGCTTATATGAATATGAAGGAAACAGATTTATGGTTTGAAAGTAGTACATTCAAGGTCTTTAGCTAATTAAACTTTAATATTTAATTTCCATATTCATAAAAATGAAAGGAAATATTTGAATATTGGGCCTTTTAAAACTTCAAAAAAGGAAATATAAATATAATTCAAATGAGTGAAGAGATCCCATGGCATTCTTAACTCCTTTGGGCTTATTACAATGTCCTTACAATCAGGCTTGCAGAAGAACTGCACTCCAAATACAAAAGAAATTTACAAGCATGTCTCTTTGAATCATTATAAATGTTTTTCTTTTTAAAAAAACAGACTTCTGTTTGAGACTGTAAGTATCTCTAAGGAATATTCCTAGGGGATGCAGACTATATAGCCAAAAGTTCTATTGTCAAGTGGTAGTGGCTAAATGCTAGCTCAGAGGGATTTCTGACCTACAGTAACAGAGCTGGCCAAGAAGTCATACAAATTTAACTGGCTCAGCAAATTTTATTTTTATTGGGAAAAACATATTAGCCATGTCACCAAAAGAACTGCCATTGTTGTGGTCCAACGTAAGACTGGATGATTTGCTGCAGATCACAGATAAATCATGATGAAGACTTCATACAGTGATCCAAGAGCTACGCTGACTTATTATTCCAATTTCAATCACCGTTTTTCCAGTCTTCCATATTTGGCCATGTATTTTTCATATCTTACCCCAGAAATCTGGAAAGCTCCAAAATGTGATTCTCCTCCCCCCTTGAGATTACATTGTCCTAATAAGGATTTGGAATCTTCTTTATTCCCTTTTCTTAATGAATTTGTAACCTGCTTTTCTCTACCTAGCAACACCTGAGATGGCTTACAACAGTAAAAATGTGTTTAAAAGATAAAATCAATGCAATTGAAATAAAATAAAAAAATAAAAAATGATAACACAATTATTAAAATGAACAATTAAACTCTTGGGAAAAGAGATGTATTTTTGTTATCTTGCTAAACACTCAGAAATAGGACGCAGTCTGGCTCCTTGTAGGTTGCCTGCCATTTCCTGAGAATCGCAGCAGATTCCCCTATTGCCAACAGTCAAGCTTCTGGCAAGGGCAGCATCTTCGGAAGGGCCTATCATGGTGATCTGTGCAACTAAGCAGTTCATCATAGGAGAAGCAGACTCTTAAACTGGCTCTTAGGTCATTCACTGGAGGCTTTAACAGCCAGCACCAGCCAGCCAACTGTAGCCTGCACCGTTCTTCAGTGTGAGCAAAAGTTTTATTCCTCTATGTTGTGTCAAACATCAGACCAACTGCAAGATTTCTCACTTAAGGATTACTCAGCTTTGTATATACGGTAATAAGATTTATATAACAGTACATAATATTCACATTTTTTTATTTTGTTTTTCAATTTTTAGTTCTCCTAGAGTAAGAAAAGGAAATCAGACAATGAAGCAACTTTGCCTCCCACAATCCTGTTCAGCCAGATTCTCTTGAGTTATCTCCAATGGCATTATTTTACTAACCCCACCCTTCTATCACTTACAGAATCAAGAGCAAATTTAAAACTAATTCCATTTTATGCACTGCAAGTGACTGCCTGGTGCCTTTACAATGCCTTGTTCTAACCGATTTGTTACTCTATATCAGGCCTTTTCAGGCAACAGAACCTGTCAGCTAAATAATAATAATTCCCCAATGAAGCACTACCTTGATTTGGTAGTGGCACTTGCATGCTCTGAGGAGGATGAGAGCCATTCCAGAAATTCAACCATACTGGGCAGATGTTATCAGAGGAGCCAGAGACAAATGCCTCTTCCATTACCAAGGAAACTGAACAAAAGATCAGCTCTTAATGATTTTGGAAAACTGCAAGAAGAGGAAGACCAACTGGAATTATAGCTCGGATTTATTACAAAAGGTATTCAATTCTCTACCATGTGATTGGACAATCAAGCGCCTAGAAATAACATGAGTAAGTAGAAACATCAAAAGCTCTGTGCAAAGATCAATGGCACAATGGAAGACACAGTTGATAGTCATTGGTGATAGACCGGGAGAGATGAATATCAAGAGAAACTTTTCAAGTAGACTCACTATCCCCGCTACTGTTTGACATTGTACTGATTCCCTTGTCAACTATACTGAACAAGTCAGGCTGTGGTTATCAAACATTTAAAAAAAATCTGCCGAGCTATCTCATCTCTATTACACGGACGATCAGAGGCTATATGGAAAAATGCCATCTGAAATAGATTCGCTGCTTAACACTGTCAGTATATAAAACCAAGATATTGCAATGGAATTTGGACTGGACATCAATAGTAGAAGAGTAGTGAAAACTGAAAGAATCAAGATGCCCTATGGAAATAATATCAAGAGTCTGGATGAAAATCAGTATGACTACCTGGGCTTCCTATAAGCTGATAACAGGAAGCACACAGAGGTCAAGAAGGTTAGTAATGAAT
>JANHJO010001846.1:76190-94746 GCA_032468235.1 Pseudoxyrhopus heterurus | reverse complement strand
TGAGTGAGACCTCATCGAAACGTCGCCAAGGTACCCTCAACCTTACACGGGAAAAGACCCGAACACACCAAGATTTACTGTATATACAGTACTTTCTTTGCTCATGTTTATGTTTACACCTGTGAGTTGGGTTGGGCTGAGAGTAACTGGCCCAAAGGCTTTCATTCCGAAGGTAGGACTAAAACTCAAATCTTCTGATATCTAGGCCAGCACCTTCACCACTGCATCAAACTGGTTCTGACCTCTATGGCACTTTTTTCTTAGGCTAGAGTCTAGACTGTTGATATTGCACCACAGAAAAGAAAGCAATTCCCTTCCAGGAATAAAAACTTGGGAGGACATAGCAGTGAGGGGGCTGTCTGATGGGAGGATGTGGTAGTCTGTTTTTTGTTTCGCTTTTTTTTTTTTTTTGAAATGAACATATTGCAAGCTGTTGCAAAAAAAAATTCAGTCCAGAGAAGATATTCTTCAATCCTTTTAGAATTGAGCAGGTATGAGCACAGGAAAGGAAGAGCTTCAATGTTTAGTGAAGATACGCCCTACATCCCATTATAAATATCTTAAGATGTAGAGTGATATACAACAAAACTAACCTTCACATACATTGCTATGTGAGAATTTGAGAGGCGACTGTATTAGTTTGTCATATATGAGTGGGAATGGAAATTGAAATCATTCTATAGAGAATCAAAAGGTTGGTGTAGTGGTTAGGGCACCGGGCTATAAAAAAGGGGACTCTCAATTCTAGTTCTGCTTTAGGCCTGAATTCAGGTGGGAACTTTGGCCAGTCTTTCTCTCTCAGCCCAAGGAAGGCAAGGGCAGATCAGTTCCAAAATCTTGTCAAGACAATGGCAGGGAATGGTCCAGGCAGACACACAGGCACACAGGCACAAAAGCCAAAAATCAGTTATTTAATTAGTTATTTATATAGCTTAAGAATAAAAATTCTTTATAGTTCCTCTTACTTTTTTTTTTTTACCTCTATGAGTCATGGGAAGGATAATTATATTAGTAGGGTAGTATGTGTGTGTGTGTGTGTGTGTGTTTATACATACACTTTTACTTTAGGTATGTGGTACGTGACCAATTAACTTGGCATTCCTTTTCTTACAGTCAGAGCAACACCTCTTCTGCATGACCCATTTTAATGAATAATCTCACAGCATCTGTTTGCTTTGAATAAAAAGCATGTTTTTATTTTGCATTAGAGATAATTTTGCAAATAATTCATTAGAATTATTGGTGTTTAAAAAAAAAGGAACTTTTGTTTGCGGGGCACTATTTAGAAGAAAACAATGTAAAGATTTTACACAAACTATATTATTACATTACAGAATTACATTACTGACTTAGGAAATTGTGTAACATCTCTTCTGTTTACAAATTGAGAAGACTCCTTTACTACGGCATGTCTCAATCAGATAATTCCACTAGTTCTTGCTTTACTGAACTGATAAGACAATGCAGTCTTTTTTTTCACACAAAGCTTACTCATAACAGGAATCACGTCAGTATCAAGACTCGTCAGGCCTCTCGGGGTAAACCATACAGGAATCACAACCAGATGAGCTAATTATACTTTATTGTAAAGCTACATTGATAGAATGTTGGAAGTTTGTAAGAGCAATCCCTCCCCACCATCTCCTTTACAGCCTGAGAAACTAGGGAAGGTCTCTTCTCAGTCTCTTGCCCCCACCCCCTATCCAGTTGCAAGTTTTGCTGCCCTTTCATTTGACTACAGGTAGTCCTTGCCTTACAACGGTTCATTTAGTGACCGTTTGAAGTTACAACGGCACTGGAAAAAAGCGACTTATGACTGTTTTTCACATGACTGTTGCAGCATCCCCGTGGTCATGTGATCAAAATTCAAATGCTTAGCAACTGACTCATAATGGTTGCAGTGTCCCGGGGTCATGTGATCCTAGTTTGCGACCTTCTGATGAGCAAAGTCAATGGGGAAGCCAGATTCATTTAACAACTGTGTTGCTAACTTAATAGCTGCAGTGATTCACTTAACAACGGTGGCAAGAAAGGTTGTAAGATGGGGCAAAACTCACTTAACAAATATCTCTCTTAGGAACAGAACTGTTGGGCTCAATTGTGGTTGTAAGTCGAGGATTTTCTGTATTCCCTTGATAGTGTCTCTTTGCTCCTTTGTCTGTCTTTCAAAATCTTTCCCACATACTATTACAGGATTGATCATTTTTCATTCATAGTTATATTCAATAGTGCAAGGAAAGATTTATTATTGTTTGTAAATTCTATTCCACCTCATGTAACTATGGATGAAAGAGTCTGGTTTCACTCCCAAGGCATTTAATTGAACACTCAATGGGGTTTTATAATGTTCTCATTAGCATAGTGTCTTAATGTCTCCATTAGCACTTTAAGCAACATTAACATACTATATAAATGGAATGAAATTAGGACTATTGGTTAAGTGTCCTAATTCTATAACCACAAATGTTTATGCATATGAACTTATACAGTATAATTATAGTGACAAATTGGATTTGTTCATAAAAAAGTAGAGGTCTTACTTCTATGTCACTTTTAGTATCTCTCTCTCATATATGGATTTGTTCAGCATCAACGGGATGGTGAAAACTGTAATTTTCCAACATACCCATTAATGTTCATTAACTATCAAAACTAAATAAAGGTTGGCAATTTGCGATTCACGTAATTTAAGAAGCAAGTGCAGGCAATGATATGTTCACAAAGGGAAAAAATTTCTCACTTCATATGTAGTTTTTTTGTGAATTTGGAAATAATTTAGTTCTAGGGCAGGAGCAATCAGAAAGCTATATAAACGGGAAGAATTAAACAGGAAGTGCAATGAAGGAAACCTGATGGATTATGTAAAAGTGGTCTTTTAAGATTAATTAACAGTTCATTGTTTAAAACAATACAGTATAATCACATCAAACTTGGCCAGATTTTGTATTTATCAATGTAGCATGCCCAAAGTCCAGCAACTGCTGTTATAGAAAAGTATTAGAGGTTATTGTTAGCCAAACAAGTAGCGATAAACAGCCAAACCAAACCACCAAGACCACTCCCACTAACACTGATAGGGCAAGCCATTAGAATATAAATTGAGAGCAAACCCCACTCCTTACTAGCACTGATGATGTTACCTAGTTTGGTAATGAAATGTCTGCAAGAAAACCACCAAGCTGAGACCACCAAGGACCCCACAATTTCATCCTGAGTTGCAAATATTCTCTTTTATTGATAGAAAAGTGTATTTCATAAATAACATTCAGTGTTACTAGATATTACTGCAGGGAAGGCTGTTCAGGTGAACCAAAGCTTATAATGACTCTGACAGTGAAGCTCAACATTTTAGAACAAGCACTCTCAACTGCACATTCCTCAAGCCAAATTCTATGGAGATTCTCAGTCATCCAGGTCATGGTTGTGCCAAAGGTGCTTTTTCAAGAGGCAACTGGACTTTCTGGTTTTTCTTTGAAGATGTTTCGCTTCTCATCCAAGAAGCTTCTTTAGATGAAAAGTGAAATGTCTTCAAAAAAACCCAGAAAGTCCAGTTGCCTCTTGAAAAAGCACCTTAGGGTTCCTCAACCCACGAACATATCCACCATACAAGCTTACCAAAAAAAACCCGATCAAGTGAACTTGAGTCTCGGCATCTGGCTTTAAAAATCAACTTCTTTTATTGATTCTTTACAATTAGAAGACAGGCACACACGTGTCTAGCGCAGCACCCTAGGCTGAACACGCTTTCCTTCTTTCCCTTTCCAAGCCACCGTGGAAATATTGCTCCCGCAGCCCGTCTCGTCGGCCCAGCCTTCCTTCCACCAGTAGGTGTTGCCCTGATACCAGACTCAAGATTGTAGTTGACAAAACAACCGCATATCCGAAATCCGAATCTACAGAACCATCACGGTCAGATTCGTTTCCTTGTAAAATAGCTTACGCCCGTTCTTTACCGTCGAACGACCTCAATGAACTCTATAATAAAGACTCTCCGTTGTTCTTTTTGGGGCTCCGGCGAAAAACGGCGGTTCCCAGCCTTTCCCTCCCACGGCTCCCTTTGTTTTCAGCCCAAGCTTCGCTGTCTGGGAAAGAGACCGATGGGCACGAAAAGAAAGGCCAGAGCGTTTGAGACCACAAGGTATTTCGGACTGGACGTCATCGCAAAATATAGACGACCTAATGTCACCCCACTGCTAACACCCATCCCAGATCTGCGAGATTTCGCCTTTCACTATAGTTATCTGTAACTACGGTATTAAGGGCTGCTGCTCCCCCCACCCCCACTCATCCCGCCTTTCTCTTCCAGCGTCGGACGACAATAAGGGATTGTGAATCGACAGCTGGGACGAGACAGGCGGAGAGACCTCCCGCCCCGCTGCTGGCCGCGGAATGGGGGTACCACGCAACTCCCGCGCCGCGGGTAGCCAGGTGCCCCGGGGCACGTGCTCTCCCGCCTACAATGCCCCGCCCTCCGTGTTGGCAATTGTCTATGGCGGGACCGGGTTGGGCCGGCCGGGGCGGAGAGTCACATGAGCAGCTGCCTGAGCTTGTCCTACTCGGTTGGCAAAGAGCTTCGGCTGGGCCTGGCGGGGGCGAGGCTTCCCATGGCCGCCAATCCCTCCCTACCCCACAACTGCCTGGCTAGCCACAGGTTTGAGGGAGCAGCGGCGGAGCGACCACCTGTGAGGAGCATGCGCGCAACGAAGGTAACCTCCCTCTGGTCCCTAGTTTAAGCTTCCGCGGATCTGTTGCGGGGTTTTCTTACACCCCCCCCCCCCAAACGTTGGTGCCCTGAGGAAGTGTGCACGAATGGGTGGGTCGTTCTGGGTTGTGAGAGAGGGTTGTGCTGGCCTCTAGTCAACCTTAAAGCGGGGCAGCCTCTCTCTTCTGGAATAATTCACCTCTTTGGCCAGTCAGAATTAGACCGGCTTTAACCAAGAGTTGCCCAGAAGAAAAGACTCAACCAAGTGCCCTTCATAGGAAAATAGCCTTGAGGAGAAAAAAACACACCCTCATTTTCTGTATCCCTGTCAGAGAGACGATGGTCTAAGTGAGGCAAATGTTAGTTGTAAATTTCCGCCTATTCATTTGCTAGCAGAAGGGATGGGGTCACAGCTGCTGTAGAAGAACTAGTAGAGTGACTTGTTGGGTGTCTTTCTTTCCTTAAAGGGAAGATATTCTGCCTCACATGAGGAAGCAACTGCTGTTTTTGTTTTAAAGTTGAAAAATACACTGTATCGGTTGTTTTGCCAATCCAGGTAATAGGCTCTTGTTTTGGGATTTTAAAATTTCATGAGTACCCTTAATAACTTTTTTTTTTTTTCAGAAGCTTGTTCTGACCATGAAATCACATGTTGGGTTCAAGGCAAATATGAGTGGGCAGACTCATGGCTGAAAGGAAATCTCGAAATGTATTACCAAATAATCAGTCCTCAACTTATGAAAATTCGTTTAATAACTTCAAAGATATGATTGCGCTGAAAAAAGTGACTTACAGCTGGTCCTGCAGTTTGACTGTCATGGTGTCACCATAGTCACATGATCAAAATTTGGGCTTTTGCCAACATGTATTTACAATGGTTGCAAGTGTTTCCAGGATCACATATTCACCATTTGTGAGCTTCCCAGAAAGCAAAGTCAATGGGGAAAGCTAGATTTGCTTAACGACTGTGGCAAAAAGGACATAAAATTGGATGCAAGTCGCTTTTAATGATTGCATTGTTTAGCCATGGAAATTTCTGTCCCAATTATATTTGTAAGTCAAGAACAACCTGTATTATCAAGATACAGCCCTGCAATTTTGTTCTACAGGTGGCACAACTTGTCAAATTAAAAGGAAAGATATGGGTCAAAGAAGGATTGTGGGGGTGTATCCATGAATTGTGGTACGCTAAGTCTGTCTTTGCCTTTATTGTGGTTTTATAATACTTGTAATTCACATGAGGCCTTTTCAACATTATTGGAAGTAATTTTGAGCTGCATTTAGCACCAATGTGGGGAATTGAACAGGAACGTCTTAAAATTTTATTTGCTAGGATTTTTAATTTAGAATCACACTGATTGGAATGGAGCCTCATTGTATTCTTACCAATTTTAATTTTGTTTTGATGAAAAATTACCAGTTTAGCTGCTAATCATATGCTTCCAAGTGTTCAGAATTATATACACCTTGTCTTTATTTGCTAGTTATTCAGAGCAGTTTAAAAAAAATACCTTATCAGTATACAGCTATTATACAAGATGTTAAATACAGTGATTTATTTCATTAATTTAGTTCTTGCAAACACTGGAAGCAATTTCATTTGTGAGGGCTTTGCTTATGGGGATGATTTACCAGGTCTTACTGCAGGCCTACATAATTATTCCTAGTTAGGTAAACTGAATATTGTTTAAATGAACCTTCTTACAAATGTTAAAGTTGTATTTTTATTTCAAAAAATAAGAAAATATGATTTTAACTGATCAATGCTTCTTTTTAGTTTTCAATCCAGGACTGCCATTTTTTCTATCAAGTGCACAATGTCATAAATTCTTTGTTACAGCATTTCTTACTGTAACTATACACCAAGCTCTTTGGCTTGAAAGCAAGATGTTTCTGAGTCCATAGAGACATGAATGTAGTCCCTATTTACACCTTATTAAATCAAATGTGTGCTTTCTTGGGATCACACAAGACCCGCAGAGGACAGTTACCGAACCTGAGAAAAGATGTAGCTGCTTTAAAGAGTTCAGATAGCTCCAAAGCACCTTTTTGTATTCAAGCCTAAAGTCCTTAACAATCCAGTTTCTTACATGGAGCACAATATTTGTCAGTGCTTAATGTATTAAGTTGCTTACGATTATATGACTTTTTAGAGGCACAGGCACCTTTTCCTATGAAAATATGATAGTGATCAGTAAGTCATAATGTTGCACTCCTGGTATATCACAAGATTATTGAGTGAATTGTGTTCTTTACCATGTTATAAATTCTGTGCCATAGCACAAAACCAAGAAAAAAGGTGTAGTAAATAGTTCAATCTGTACCTTACAGTTAACTTTTTTTTTAAAGGAGGATATTCTGTGAAATCCCAGGAAATGGATCTAGTCTGTTTGAAATGTTTGCTTCAACGACCTAGTGAAAGAGTCTTTCTGAAGATTGTGGCAGCAATTTTTTAAAATTTTGAGCTTCTACCTGCTATGGAACAAAGTGAGAATCAACAAGCATCCTCATCAGAGATTCAAGATGATAGCAAAAGCAACACAAGACTTTTGCCTAGCCTGGCTGCTGCTGTCAAAGGGGAAATAAAGAAATACGCAGTTACAGATGACTATAAAATCTCTAAACGGGTTTTGGGCCTTGGTATTAATGGAAAAGTATTGGAATGTTTTCACAAAGTGACAGGACGGAAATGTGCTTTAAAGGTATGTAGAGATGATTCATCCTGATTTAGCTGTTAATTTTCCTTACTTGATGTCTAGGCTAAAAGCAATTGTTGAGGACTAGGTAATAAAGTATTCATATTAGAAAGTCGAAATTGCTTTCCCAGCCTAACACCAAAGGTGTTAGAATTCACAATCAGCACAGCCATAATTCATAGCCGGAGAGTCAAAGGTTACATTAGCTGAGGATGTGGATTGATAGAAAAACCAACGGGATATTCAGATTCCAGGATTCCTTCATATCAGCATTATTTTTAAATTTAGAACTAAGCCCAAATACATTTTTGTTTACACACACTAAAACAAATGCTGTTGCCTACTTTTTTTCTGTGATCATTAAAATGCCAGTAATTTCTTGTGGAGGAATGAGTTTTGTGGAGGAATGAGTTTTGAAAATCTGTATATTAAATTGACCCATGTTAAGAAATGGAAAATGATTAAAACCTCTTTTAGAGAAATAAAAAAATGTAATAGGTTTTTTGGTACCTATAACATTTGTTTGGAATAAGATTTATTTGTAGTTATTAAATAATTTCTGGTATTTTCGGTTAGAATAGTTAACATTTATATTGAGAGACTCAATATTGTGCTGCATGATGTTCTTATACATGGAGAACTGACACTGAAATCAAAATAGGACCATGATTAATAACTCAGCTAGAACCTTCATGATAGTTAAGGATAATGATATTAAAATCGGAGAGTGTGTACATTACACTTTTATGAAACTTAATTATGAATAAAATGGGTCTTAGCTGTCATGTATATGTAAACAGAAATTACAATTGTACTGAAATATAAAGCAGGATGAATAGAGTGGAAATGCAGATTTACATGTTATAAGTATCTCTGTTTGAAGTTTAAGGCTTTGGAGAAAATTAGATAAAGCAAGTCATGAAGAGATGTAACTTATTGCATGTTGCCCTTTTATGACCAACTGTGTATCTGGTAGACAAGCAAGTATCGTTGTATCATGAATTCTTTCTCTTATTACTTAATCTTAGTAATCTCCAGTATTTGAGTTTATTTGCCTAATGATAGAACAGTGAGGCAGGTTCTATTGATATATTCCCTATCACACTCAAGCGTTTTCCTGATTGAACTACCAGAGTTTATACTGATACCGGTTCACCATAATCTGACTGTAGGTAGGATTTTAAAATTTACACTGTATTTTACCTTGGGAGGTTTAGGAGCCAGATTTCATCCATGTCAAGCATAAGTGTGTCAGTGAATATCTGACTGTATTTGTGGCAGGCTATACAGTCTATACTTATAGTTACCATTTAGCATACAGGGATCTTTAGGAAGGTTTAAAAGTACAGGTAGTCTAGCTTAACAATAGTAATTGGGACCCAATTTTCTGTTGCTAAGTGATGTACTCATAAAGTTCTATGTGACATGACCACATGGCTTAGCAGTATCAGTTCTTTCAGTTCCCAGTTACCTATTGTTAATCAAGGATCTCATGTGATCTTATTACTTCCTGCTAGCTTCCTCATTGAGTTTGCTTGTAAGTCAGAAGGGAAGCTTGCAAATCAGGGTTCATGACCAAAATCTTGATTGGTTGGTGAATGCCAGATTGCATTATATGATGGCTAAAACTTTGAGGACTAGTTGTAATTACCGTACTATTTTTTTTAATGTCATTGCAAGTTTGAACAGTTGCTGAACAAGTGGCTATTAAATGAGGACCACTTCTACTTAACATTATCATCAACTAATCAGATAGGATCTCTTAGATTCATGGGATTGAAATGTCTGTAATGGTAGGGAATTGTTACATTCACAGATGAATTGTGAATTCCTCAGTGCTCTGAGGAACATTAAAGCTGGCAACCTTATCTCAATCTTCAATCCTGATTGATCTGTGAAAAAATGGAAATGGTAATTCTGATATATTGGTTGGGATCTTGAGCTGAGTTTTCTTAAATTTCCAGTAAGTTTTGGGTGGTGACACATCTTAATAAATTGTGAAGTAACAATAGAGGAACTCACCTTTGCAAAGTGAATGCAACTGAATATCAATCAGAGCCGTTTTAAGATCTTTACTATATAAGAGCACTAAGCAAAATTCTATAATGTTATTGTTTTTGTTTGGTAAAGGGAATTTCGTACTTGAAACTTTGAAATCTACTATTTTAGGTTTGCTAGATACTTTATAAGAAAAGTCTTTAGTATCTGCTTTGATTTAGATTTTTTTCTTACAGTGAAACTAATAACAGATGACTGAAGTATCACTGCATAATTTTGATGGATGAATTTAATTTGTATTATTTGAAAGTAAATATAAGATGGAAGTGTGGAAAAAGACCAGCTACAGTACATGTTCATTTGGTTCATGTCCACCATTACTTAGAAAAGCTGCTAATTGGAGATTATTTATAAGTTGTTACTAAAATATTCAGAAACTGAACAAGTCAAACATTGTATGCATTAAATGGATTAAACAGGACAATTATTATGCAATAATGGGAATTCCAGGGGAAGAAAAATATTATATTTATGGTGGATATTATATTCAGAAGCTTTTTCCATTAGTGTAATTATTAATTATTGGTATAATTACATCTGTGTTGATTGCCAAACTAGATAATTATGTTTTAAAAGATGCTGGAATTTCAATAATCTGGTTTATTTTTTTAAAAAAGTTTGAAGTTGTTCTATTGATAACTCTAAATGGGATAGCACTCCTCCAAGTAGAATTGATGCATAGTCTGGGAGTTCAAATCCATTGTTTGTACCACTTGCACCTTGTTTCTGGATCATGTTATTCATACGTAGGTCACTTCATATCTAGATTACTACAAGATGGCTGTATATGGGGCTGTCCTGGAAATTTGAAAAAAAATTGAAAATAAAAATAAATAAAAATTCTAAGTAAATATTTTTTCTGATTGATGAGTCTTATATTTGCTACAATTCCTAATTAATGAATATTGATTTGATTGTAATGTTTTTAAAATGTTAAATTCATATAAGAGTACCTTTAACTGAATTAGTAAAATATTAATTTGAAATTTTTAAATTCAGTTTTATATAGTTTATACATCTCTTTTCTATCTCCTTCCCCCCATTTCTTATTTCCTTGGTAATCTAATGTTTTCAAATATCCATAAAATAAAAATTCCTTTCATCTTTTTTTTCCCTCTGAAAGCTCCAAAGTGACACTGACATCATATTCTGGCTTTTCTTGAGTAAAACTGATTATTTCAGCCTGTTTCAATCTCCGCTATCTGGATCTATGAACTACACCAAGAAGTGGACAGGCGTTATATGTCCTTGATTTTTTTTATTGCTGGATCTCTTAGCAGCATTTGATACAATAGAGAATGGTATCCTATCATATTATTTAATTTTCTAGTCTTATTTGACTGAGCATATTCACATGATAGGTTACAGCTTAGTGTCTTAATCTTTTTGAGATGCTTTACAATTTCTTATCTTCTGACAGGTATATTAAAAAAAGACATTCAGAATGTTACGGTTTAGTTGCATCAATATGTTAGCTATATCCAGCTCTTTTTCAGCTAATGCTGCATTCACAGTGGAAATATATACAAAGCTTGAATGCAGTGAGTAAAATAGTAAGATAGGATTCCTCTTGAACCGTAAACAACAGAAGAGATGAAGCCTATTTCTGGATATACTGGCAGTAGTGCTTTTTCTGATAAGTTCAGGTAGACAGTTGGAAAGCATTCTTGTAAGTAGTACTACTTCAGAGGGGTATCTGGTAGGAGAATCAGTGGTAATATTGTTCAGCAATCTCATCTGTGAGTTTTGCAGTGGAAGGAGAATTTGTCCAGCATGACTCATTTTACTGAATAAATTTTGTTCACTTGCCATTCAAAAGCATGCAAATGCAAGATAAATAGATACCATTTCAGTGGGAAGGTAAAAGCATTCCGTGTGCCTCTGCATATAGTCATGCTGGCAACCTGAGCATGGAAATGTCTTTGGACAGTGCTGGCTCCCTTGGCTAAGAAATGGAGATGAGCACTGCTCCCTAAATTTGGACAAAACGATTCAGGGAAACTTTTACCTTTGCCTTAATAACAAAATTTCCTTTTTTATAATATATTAAGTTTCAGCATCATACAATAAAATACAAACTAATATAAAAGGGAAAAGGGATGACAAAACACTGAATGTGGGAAACTCCTGTTTTTCCCAATATAATTGCAGCCACCTCCTCTGGTTCTATAGAAATAAATTGAACAGACTGAATCACTAAATATTTTGGTCAATTTTGGTTATCTTGTTTGCGATGCTGTTGCTGAAAAGAGAGTAACTTTATACAGCATTCCAAATGTAGACCATTGCAGCTTTATAGGCTATACTTCACCTTGAAGCATTCTAGAATGGAATCAACAACAGCACCAGGTGGTGACGTGAACAATTGCATTCTGCAGTATATTTGCAATACAGAAAAGCTATTGGTTCTAATCCACTTACGTTAATTTGTTCATAAATTTTATTGAACTTAATTGGATCCATTAATCACATGACAATATCTTATGCCATCTTTATTTCAGTAGATTTAGGTTAGGACCATTGCTGTACAAACCATTATTATATAATAATCCTTTTCTAATTAGAACATAGATTCTTTTTATTAATTCATAGAAAAATCGTTAGTACATAAAACTTTAAGAATTTACACAATGGATAATGTAAAAGAAAGACAATGGATTTCTAAGTTATAATATAAACATTACAAAATTGACCGTAGGCTTAACTTCCATTTCTAGATTTCAAATAAAGTTAAAATGTGAAAGATCAGAGGCAGGACTACAGTTATATAAAATTGAAGTGAACTTTATATATTATCTTAACTGTAACAGATCTACCAACAGTGATATTTAGGATATATGATGAATATTAATGTTTTTATTGTTTATGTCTATATTTACTTTTCAGTACATTTTCCTATGCATCATGTATTTATGTTACTTGATGATAATGTTTGTTAATTACCATTTAACAAAAAGTAAAGAAAAAAATAACAATTATGATAGCGACTACTAGTATTCTTACACCAGAAATTTTCACATTTGTGAAAAATTTCACATTTTCATTTTTATCTTTGTCAGTAAATATCAGTTAATTGCATGAGTCAACCATAGATATAATTAATATACTTTCTCAGTTACATTTTCTGTTAGACAACTGTCTCTGTCCTGGAACCTTGATTATTACACTTCAGCGTTCAGAATTTCCAGTTATTTTGACCCCAACTATCTGTAAGTTATATATTCTCTAACTTTGATGCCTTACATTCTTTTCTTTAAAAGCAGACTCAGGAAAATCTCTTCTGGTGGCCATTCTGTGTCATCAAAAAGTGAACATAAACAATAACGATTGCAGTTATTGAGGAAACACTCAAAAAATCAAGAAGAGTAAAATTGTTGTAGTGAATGGGGGACATTTCATCCCTAGAGGTTCAAACACAGAAAGAGTCAAGCAAAAACTGACTGGGTATTTAATCCTGGTGTATATCGAGGCAATTGATGCTGAAGAAAATCAAATGCTAAGGAGCCAACTAGGAATGACAGTTCCCCTTTCAGTTTGGGAGTTTTGTTTTTAAAGAGAAAGGCATAATCTTTATTTTGTCTTTAGTCTAATCTCTGATATGAAGAGTAGGAGCTTATTTTCCCTGCAGGCTAGCTGAAAGCCAGCTAAGAAAAGAAGCACCATTCCTTTAAAATTGTCCAACAGAGATGGGGGTTTTATACTACCCATTAGGATCAGTGAAACTAGACTCACGTTGGATGTTACTGTATTTTACAACCAATGATCTGGGTTCTTGTGGCTTTGTTGTAATTTTTTTTCTTGGTCTCAATCTCTTTGTGTGATGAGTGAGATCCTAGGTTAAAGAAACAATTGAATAGTCTTCTCAGAAGCAAATATTCATCTCGTCTCCTTTTCCCCCTTTCTCTTTTGGTGCACTGCAGTTTTCTTCTAGTTTTTTTAACCTTGATATATATGTTTATAATAAAGACTTCGATTATTAAGTGGTATTCATTCTGAAGAAAAGAATCAGCCTCTAGTGTGTAGTTTCATATTTAGGGAACTACTAAAGGAAGGAAAGCCACACTTGCCACCTCCTGAATAAAGCATTTATTTGAAGAAAAGCAGTTACTGGTAATACAGTGGAAGCATTTATTGGAAATTAGAAGCATTTATGTAGTATTGTTGTGACTGGAGTGTTCAGATACATATCTCTAGTGCCTGGTGGAGTAAATTGAAATATCTTATATGTTCTGTGATTCCCATTAAAGGTAAAGGTTCCCCTAGCACATACATGCTAGTCATTCCCAACTCTAGGGGGCGATGATCATCTCTGTTTCAAAGCTGAAGAGCCAGCGCTGTCCAAAGACATCTCCATGGTCTTCTCAAGATCTTTCAATCACTATTCATAACATCCATTTTTAGTCCCTAATCATCCTTAAAACCCTTCTCCAAATCAGTTCCAGATTTTCAAACTAAACAGGGGTTTAGTTGCCAAATCACTGGAAGTCATTTTCTGCTTTCTTCAACTTCTTTTTTTTAAATAATATTCTTTATTAAATTTTTCTTTTAAAAACAAGTAACATGGACAAAATTCACAAACAACACAAAAAACAAACCTAACGTTTAAAAATTTACAATATATAATTCATTTCACGTAAACAATCTGCTACTTTAACATGTTATAACTATATATTATATACACTCTTTCCCCTTTCTTTTTTCTATCCATAAATACACCCTATCCCAACATGCGTAATTTCCTATTTCTCCTTTATCCTTAATCAATTTTGTTAGATTGTCCAACTCGGCACACTCTAAAATTTTTAAAACCAGTCTCTCTTCAGTAGGTATGCTGGGATTTTTCCAGTATTGTGCAAAAAGAGTCCTTGCCGCTGTTAATATGTGCACGATTAAATACAATGTCTCTTTATCATATTTCTCTGTAATGAGCCCTAATAAAAATATTTCCGGTTTGAGTTGTAACAGTTGGCCTGTGATTTCTTTTATCCATCCTCTAACTCTTTTCCAATATTGTTCAGTCTTAGGACAAGTCCACCACATGTGATAAAAGGTACCGCATCTGTAATTACATTTCCAGCAATTTGGTGACAGGTTCGGGAACATTTTTGCCAGCCGCGCTGGGGGAAGATTTTTAACGTGTTTTCTTTATACGCAGTTGACATGGTAATTTTACAATTTCTATTCCACATTATTTGCCATGAGTCAATATCTATAGCGTGACCAAAGTTCTTCATCTAGGCAATCATAGTCTTTTTGACCACTTCTTCTAATTTTCGGCTTAGTAAAAAATTATAACTTTTCTTTATCAATTTTTCATCATTTTTAAGTGTAATTTGGTCAAACTCTTGTAAATCTTTAGATATCCCCATTTCATCTGTATCACTTTTAAATCTTGCTTTAACTTTGGCATACAGCCACCAGTTTACCGCTATTCCTTGTTCTTTCAGTTCTTGTTCAGATTTCAACTCCCCCTGTACATTTAACATATGTTGCTGTCAGAATAGATCCCAGCATATTAGGATGGACCAGAACCTCGATTGGCGAAATCCAACAAGGGTGTTTTTTGTAGCAGATTGGTTTTATCTTTAACCACATCTCGAATAATGATCTCCTCACATTGTGTCTCTGAAAGTCTCCTCCTACCTTGTATTTATTGTACCACATGTACGCGTGCCACCCTAACTTTAAATTATGACTTTCCAATATTAACAGTCTGTTATTCCTTAATGTCATCCACTCTTTTAACCATACAATTTTGGCTGCCTGATAATACTGTTCCCATTCGGGAAGCCCGAAACCCCCTCTTTCTTTTGCTTCCTGCAATAATTTCATTTTGATTCTAGGTTTTTTTCCTTGCCATGTAACTTGGAGATACATTTTTCTAATTCTCTAAAAAAAATTCTTATTTAGTCTTACCGGTATAGTTTGAAATAGAAATAAAAATTTCGGCAATACGCACATTTTTATTGCAGCTATTTTCCCTGAAAAGGATAGCTGAAAATTCCCCCATCTATTCAAATCCACTTTAGTTTGTAGCATCAACTTATTATAATTATCTTCCTTAATTGAGGAGCATCTGGCCGTCAACCATACCCCCAAGTATCTTACTCTTTTAACCATTTGCATCTCCAATTTTATAGCCAACTCCTCTTTCTTTCTTTCTGATATTTTTTTTGTCAGTAACATCGATTTTTCCTTGTTAATCTTTAAACCTGCTACCTTTCCAAATTGTCCTAATTTTGAAAGTAAGACCCGTCCTGTCTCAAACGGTGCTTCCATAATGAACGCCATATCATCTGCATACGCCAACGTTTTATACTGTTCTTTCTTGATCCGGAGCCCTCATATTCCTTCGTCATTCCTAATTTGTCGCAGTACTGTTTCTAAGGATAAAATAAATAGTAAAGGGGATAAGGGGCATCCCTGTCTAGTGCCTTTTCTAATTGGAAATTCATCTGTTATTTCCCCATTTACCAAAATTCTTGCTGATTGTCTAGTATAAATTTCCTCTATTGCCCCTATAAAATTCTTCCCAAACTTCATATGTTGTAATTGTCTAATCATGAAAGCCCAGTTGATATTATCAAAGGCTTTCCGTGCATCAACGAACATCAGAGCAAGCTGTTTCTCTGAATGCTCTTCATAATATTCTAAAATGTCTAGTATTATTCTTACATTATCTTTTAGTTGATGCTTGGGCAGAAAGCCACTTTGATCTCGATGTATAAATTCAACCAAATATTTTTTAAGTCGTTCTGCCATAATGGAAGCAAAGATTTTATAATCTGTATTCAGAAGTGAAATTGGTCTGTAATTTCTGATTTGATGCAAAGCTGCCCCTTCTTTAGGTATTAAAGCGATGTAAGTCTCAATCCATGATTTAGGTATTTTGGCCTCCAATAAGACTGCGTTGTAAACTTCCCTCATTTGATTCCCCAACTGTTCATAAAATGTTTTATAAATTTTGACCGGAATTCCGTCTGCCCCTGGTGTCTCATTGTTTTTTTGCTTTCTAATTATGGTGTCCATTTCCCACATTGTAATTTCTTCATTTAACATTTTCCTCACTCAATCAGGAACCTCCGGGAGATCTGACATTTCTAAGTATCTCTTTATTGCCTCATCTGGCACCTCCTCCTTGTCATTGCATTTAGCTTTAATATCACCTAAATCAAGAAAGCCCATATTGCACCATTTCTTTGTATATAATTTCTATGGCTATCTTTTAGTCTACTAAGTTATTTCTATTTGTTAGGTTCAATCAAAGACAGCTGATTCCTTGTGTGTTCCTTCATTCTCTGAAAAAAAAATGTCTGCAGAACAACATAGGAACCTCTAAGAAGGAAGCTGGGGATAATATGGTTTAGTATGTATCTATACAGTGGAACCTCGGTTTGAGAACGCCTCAGTTCGTGACCAATTCAAATGACAACCAAAAATTCCAACCGAGTTTTGAATCAGTTCCCGACTCAAAACTCGGTTCATGAACAAAAAATGGTGCGGAAAGATTCCTTTCTGCGCCATTTTCCCTTCTGCGCATGCGCGATTTGGTTGCTTCATAATGTGACCGAATTGGTTCACGCCCGCAATCCGGGAACGGATTGCAGTCGCGAACCAAGGTTCTACTGTATATGACTTGGAAGATTGGGTTTCACTCAGTTTGGGACTCAGCCTTCTTCTCTGTAGCCATTTCAGTTCTTAGGAATGCGCTCCAAGCAACTTAAAAGGTGTCTTTATGGCATTTGAAAGGTTCCTATATCTAAGGTGACCAACTTTTTTACAATGAAAAGGAGGACACAAAGAAATAATTACCATAAGTCTACTGCGTACGTATGTGCCGTGTCGTGTTTCGGTAAGAAGTAAACAAAGCCACTTGTGTGCGGTGCGCCCTCTCAAGGTCTCCTGTGCGGAGCACATGCGTCTCATAATCGCATCTCGCTGCACTGTACCGAGCCTTGACGAATCGTCATGTAAAATACAAATACATCACATCACACGCAACGGATCGGATCGGCATCGATCGAATACGAAGATTTACAGATTAGTCTTCAAATATCAAAAAGGAGGACATGTAGGAGGACACTTTTCGAGGGAGAACAGAACTTACAAAAGAAGGACTGTCCTCCCTAAAGGGGGACGATTGGTCACCTTAATGTTATGACACTCAAGTGGATTTTACTTCAGAGGTATATTTGATTAAGATACTTCAGATACTTCAGATATTAAGATAATTAGTATGTTGCAGATTAAAATCTAATGCACAAGAGAGCAACTTCTGGGAACAATATGCAACTCCTTTGAGCTACTGGAACCCACTAAATTTTTCCCAAAGGAAAGCTGATCACTGCCAAGCAGAAACTGGATCACTGCCTTCCCACCTCCACCAACAATGATCTGGTTTTTGCTTGCCCTATGATCAGACTGATCAGGTGGCCATTATGAAAACTCTTTCAGTGTAGTTTGTTCCTTGTGAATATTAGTGAATATTACCACATTCTTCTTGGGGAAATTATCTCCCAAATAGATACTGTATATAAAGATGATAAATTAAATTACCAAATTGCTCTCACTGCACTGAGTACGGGTGGTAAAAGTGGGTGCAAGTATTTTAATCCAAGTTGCTCTGTAAACAATGTGCCATATTTTTCAGAGTATAAGAGTCGCTCCGAAGTATAAGACACACCCAGCTTTTGGAGAGGAAAACAAGGGGAAAATTTTTTTGTCTCTGCCTCCCAGCAATTTCTCTCCTGTGCTGAATCAGGCTGAAACTGAAACTGGCTTCAGAATAGGAGACAAAGGGAAAAAAAATCTGGGAGGCAGAGGCAGATTTCCCCCCACCTTTTTTTCTCCCCAACAGCTGATTGGGGCTGCTGAATCAGTCTGTGCTGAAACTGAAACTGGCTTCAGCACAGGAGTCAAAGGGAAAAAAAAATCTGCCTCAGATTTTTTCCCCTTGTGCTGAAACCAGTTTCAGCAGCTGATTGTCGAATACCCCCAATCCGCTGTTGTGAGAATACCGCCAATCAGCTGTTGTGCGGAGGCAGCGATCCCTGCAGCCTTGCTGAAAACTCGAGGGACAGGCGGGAGGCGGCGATGTGCT
>JANHJO010001846.1:47454-63199 GCA_032468235.1 Pseudoxyrhopus heterurus | reverse complement strand
TTTTCTGCTGTTTAGGGTTGCTGCAATATATTGGTGCTCGTGTAAATATTGTTCTTATTTACACGAGAACAAAATATATTGCAGCAATCCTGAACATCAGAAAAAGGAAACAGTGTAGTTGTTGAATTACCTGAAGTTGAGATATTTGGACCATATAGAATAGAATAGAATTCTTCATTGGCCAAGTATGATTGGACACACAAGGAATTTGTCTTTGGTGCATATGTTCTCCGTGTAGATAAAGAAAAAATAAAATACATTCATCAAGAATCATAAGATACAACACTTAGTGATAGGGTTAGGGTTAGTATATAGTATAATGTAAAGTAGATAATTTACATTTTCCATATGGTTACCAGAATCATTTATTTTAATTTTTAAATGAATAATAACAAATGTGGTTGAAATGTTGGATTTTTATGTGCAGTTTTTAATAAAATTTGCTGTTATATTTTATTTTGTTTCTTACTGTATTTCTCTGTTCTCAAGTAATCTTATTGAAGCATTAATTGAATCTGATAGGGAACTGCAGCTGCATGACTTAGACAAACACTCTTTGTGCAGTTTAAGATGGAGTCATGTTTACCAGTTCCATAGAACATCATGTTCTAGATAATGACACCAGATGGCTTAATGTGGCTTTTACAGTAGAAGGCTGTACATTCAGAAAGTTATTATTTCTGTAAGTGGTTGCTATTCGTTTGATGCCAGCAGAATGCTAAATAATGTTTCTGTCAATTGGAACACTGACAGTTTCTACCTTAATTCACATTTACAGAAGTTTTTATTTCAAACTATACTTTAAAAACTAAATTTGTATGTGTTCATTATTTATATAAACTATTTCAGTCGCAACCGACTTTGAGCAGCACATGCAGTTCAGGTGAAAAAGTAAGTACACTCCATGTAAAAAAAATTCTTACCTAGGCGGACAAATACATTTTATGTTCATTCAAACAAAATGTAAAGATAACCCTTCTTTTTTTTCAGCCATTCTTTGGCAGATTTATTGGAATGTTTAGTGCCATTGTCATGTTGCAAGCTCCGTTTTTAGTTGAACTTCAGTCTTCTGACAGAGGGTCTTATGCTATCCTCAGGCACCCTCTGATACAATTAAAAATTCATAGTAGATTTTGTGCTGGTGAGCTGCCCAGGCCCTAATGTGGCAAAGCGGCCTCAAACATAACATTCCCACCACTCTGCTTTATAATTAGTATCCTGTCCTGTCTTTGCTTAGCTGTTCATGAGCAAATGTTAGTCTTGTCCTGATGTTCTTTTTGGCAGTTCCTCTTGGCGTATCTTCCCATGTAGATCTAATTTGCGCAGCCTCTTTTTAATGGTAGACTCATGCATTCTGGTATCAATAGTGGCAAGAACTACCTGTTGGTCATGTGACACAATTCTAGGATTATGTGAGACCTCTTTCAGCATCTTGCATCCTGCTTTTGAACTGAACTTGCTGTGATGGCTTGGCCTGTGCAAGGTGGCAATTGTTGGAAAACCTCTCCCCCTGTACATGCATCTTCCAGTCAGTGAAATGATCGATGTCCAACTATTTGGCAATCTCTTAAAATTCCTTCCCATTATAGATGCTTTTCATAGGGATGTCAACATCCGAGACAGCGCCCCGTTCAGAGTGGCCACAATGCGCCATTTTGGAGTTGCCACACAGGCGCAGTGGGAGGGGGATGCATGGGCCCAGAGATAGGTGTAGTTTGATGGGACTCATGCTGTGAGAGGAGCCAGGAAGACAAGCGGGCTACAGTCAGTTCAGAAGCCATCCAGGCCTGAAGAGTATTTGCTGGAGCCAGCCAGAGAGCAACTGGGCTTGAAGAGTGCTTGCTGGAGCCAGGCCAAAAAAGTACTTGCTGGAGCCAGCCGGGAGCAACCAAGAACTGGAGGGCGGAGCATGCTGAGCCCCTATAGCCAGTTGGCTAGCAGAAGCCAGTAATGCTGGCTAGAAACCCTTTTACTTGCATTGTTCACCACGTGCCAAGCTGAGACTCCAGTGAAGAGACCTGTTCTACTCACAGTGTGGCTTCTTCTTCTGGTTTAGTTTGGAACCGTGACAAGGGATATATAAACCTTCCTTCCAAAAACCTGAGTTTAATCTAGGAATACTGATAGCACACACTTCAACAACAAAGAACAAATCAAATTAAATGGCTGAGGTTTAAATAAGATGAGTTTCTTCTAGGTCCTCTTTAACAGTGTTCTTACCATTCACACCTGATTCTGGTGTGGTACACATGATTCTGATTTTAGCTATTTGAGGTAAGGATAAATGTAGGATTGTGTTTACTTTTTCCACATGAGAAATTTGCATTTATGTTTATTTAAATTACACAATAGATTACAAAGTGTAAATGCATGATATTTGTTGAAAGAAAGATCAAATATCTGTATGTTGAAATATGCTGAAAAAGTAAGAGAAAATCAATGGGGTATACTTTTGCACATGACTATACTCCAATCATAACTGGGTTTAAATATACTACAGCAATACAGATAGTCCTCGACTTACGGCCACAATTGAGCCCATAATTTCTGTTGCTGAGTGAGACATTTGTTAAATGAATTTTCCCCATTTTACGACTTTTCTTACCACAGTTGTTAAGTGAATTGCTGCAGTTGTTAAGTTAGTAATATGGTTGTTAAGTGAATCTGGCTTCCTCATTGACTTTGCATGTCAGAAGGTCACAAAAGGTGATCAAATGACCCCGATACACTGCAACCGTCATGAAAATTAACCAGTTGCCAAGCATCTGAATTTTGATCATGTGACTAAGGGGATGCTGCAGCGGTTGTTTGAAAAATGGTCGCAAGTCTTTTTTTTCGGTGCCTTTGTAACTTTGAACAGTCACTAAATGAACTGTTGTATGTCGAGAACTATGTGTACTCAATCATCATTAACTTTATCACACTAACAAAAGACTCTCCAGTATAGATAATCACAATCTCCAGAGGGCCATATGCATTGTAGTCTCCCAAGGCTTCCTGGACCAACCAAAGGATATTCATAGCATAATAGTACACTGTTGATGTTACCTGTTGGGTAATGAAATGTCTGCAAGCAAACACCTAAGGTCAGAGAAGCTGCTTGAATCCATGATGGGAACACCATGCCATAGGAAAGGGGTTGCAACAGAGGAGGACTACTTTGGGGGCTCTAGTGGTAATAGAAAAATTAGAAGAACCCCCCTCTCTTCCTGATCATATAGAGCAAGGTTGTCAAACTTCCGGCCCGCAGGCTGGATGCGTCACTTGCTGGCCATGCTCACGCCCGGTTTAGCGAAGGGGGAAAAAGTCCTGATACGTCACATGACGACGCCGTGACACTGTGAGTTTGACACCCCTGATAGAGTGTTCAGATTTTACTGGAAGCAGCCGGTCCTGAAGATAACTGAGGACTTAAACCATATAGGATTTTGAAAGGGACAACCAGAACCTCGAATCATACTTGAAAACCCACTGGCAATCAGTACAGCAGTGGGTTGTTTTTTTTAAAAAAATGAACAGTAATCTACACACACAAAAAGAAAAGTATTGAGTAAAAAGCCCAAAGAGGGCTGAGCAGTAAGATTGGAGAAATGTTAATGTTTTGATGCACTTATTGCCACTGGTAGGCTCAGACTGTCCGTTTTACCCATGCTTGGCTAGGGTTGTTCTTTATTTTTTACCAGGGCATACTTAGTTCTTAGTATTTGAGTCTGTTCATTATTATTTTAATGACTGTTATCCACCCAGAATTGCAGAAATGAGATGGCCAGACTTATAAATCATATACATCAATAGATAAATATTAAAGAAGAGCTGGATTTTAGTGTGCTCTCTTATGGAGAAAAATGATCATTTGGCTTGCATCAATTTGTTTGCTTTTCTTTCTTCCCATATGATTAACTGCCCTTCTGTACTCCTGTAATCCAGAAGGCATGGTGAAGTAAGCAGATTGTTTTGTCACTAATGCTTGGAAAATTGGATTCATCTGAAGGAAGAAAAAAAAGCCTTTCATCCTCCACTTAATGAAAAACTTAGAATGGAATGGGAAATAGAGTGGATATTTTAGCAAGGTTGCAGAAATTATAGGCTTCAATTCTTACAGGAAAAATGCTCAGAAAAAAATAGAACATGGCTGTATCATAACAGTTAAATGCCTACCATTCTTGTTTATGAAGAATACCAGACATAGCTTCCTGGGAGGAATTCAACATCTATCTTTTCTTCCAGCTAAATATTTTGTATGTTAAGTCAATTCGACAATATTCAGGTAAGAAGTTTAAACAATGAAAAATATTGGGATATTCTCTGGCTTTGGAGTATTTTTTTTTCAATCTCAGGTTTTTTTAGAAGTTGTTATTCTTATTTTTAAATGGTTTTTGATATTCCTAAATTACCAAGAGCAGCTGTAGCTGAAGTTTCTTTCATTTCTGATTTGCAGCCCTCTTTGTCATTGAAGAAAAGGAATTCCCTACTGTTCTGAATGGTTTGCACTGATCAGGAATCCAGCAACGGTGACTCAAGCAATAAGCAGAGTGGCCAGTCTTAATTTGTTTTGTTCTTTATACTGGCAATGTTTTTATGGCAATGATTGATTGATTGATTGATTATGGGCTATGAAGTTAATGTTAACTTGTAACAACCACATAGGCCATTTCCATAAACTTTTATCTCCAGTCTGGCTCTCTAGGTCTTTCAAAGGTGCACACTTTGTTGCTGTAATTGAATCCATTATCTTTGCTGCTGATTGTCACTTTCACTTCCCCCCTACTTTTCAGAGAACTAGATCTTTGCATTATGAATCCAAAGTAGGATAATTTGCCTGGTCTTTGTCCCTCAAGTGAAAATTCTGAGTTGACTTTTTCAATGATTGGTTTTTTTCTTTGATTTTCTTGACTAACTGTGGCATTCTGAAGAGTCTTCTCTAACATCAAAATTCAAAAGCATCAAGGCTAATTCTGTTCTACTTCCTCAAAATTTAACTTTCACTTCCATAGACTGAGGAAAATCATTACCTATACACTTCTGATCTCTGTACTTATGTGGTGAGTAGAATGCTACATGAATTGATAAACTGTTGTTAGATTTGTTATAGCTACCTGACAGCAAAAGAAAATGATCTGCCACTTTAATATTTTAAGGGTGGTTGCTGTATCTGTTGTCATTAGTTTGGTCTTTATATTAATCTTAGTCCCATTTTTTTTCACAGTGCTCTCTGATTTTCATTATTTGGGCTTCCAAATGATTTGCATTTTCAGCTACCAGAGAAAATGATATATTTGGGAGGTACTGTTTCATCAAGCAATAAAGATGCAAATTTAATTCATGTGCCAGCCAATTAAGTGAGAATAGTGCTGAGGGCAGATTCTGTTAGCTTTGTTGCAGTTGTATTTGTGTTTAATTGGGAAAATAGAATAAATGATTGTACTATTCATAAATAGTGTAAAATAAGTACATGAAAATCTTTGTTGACTGTTTACTAAAGGAAAATGGAATGGGGAAAGTCAAGACATGCAGATGCTGATAGAAAGGTATGTAGTCTGTTGTGTGGTATGTTAGTGTATGAGGTAGCCTCTGGATCTGGTGAATGTTTTGCAATTCAGCACTTTAGGGGTTTACTATTTCTTTATTCCCTTTGTGCACTTTGCATAATAGCACATAACATATAAAAAATATGAGGAAAAATTCCAGAAAAGCTAAGATTGTATGTCCTTTAATAAAATGCTCAGGCTGTCTGTATCATCAATCAGCTAGAAACTGAATTGGAGGGGAAATGGGTAATTTTTAAAAGGAGGGGATCTACCTTGCCACCCTGTGTAATTCTGTACATGTACTTACTGCAAAATAAGCTTAGACTTGGAACTGAAATTTGGTGGAACATTCTAGAGAGTTAGAAAAACAACCTGATAACCTGATCCTTCTGCCCAAAGACAGTAGTAATTAGCCTTTTTTCTACCTTGTGATAGATCCCATTGTAGTAATAGGGTGTAATAGTAGCACCTCTTTTTAGGAATCTCCCCATATTCCGATCTATACATTTGTTGCTTTAGTAGGCTTGGGAAGTGTCAAATGGTTCTGGTACATATTATGGATACGTATCTAAATAAAGATACACACTCTAGATTGGAATAAGATTCATAATCAGGTCTGTATCTACACTGTACAATTTGTTGCACATTAATACATGTATGCATAGCTACAGCAGATTTAAAGCCAATGCAGTATAAGAAATCAAACCATATGCTCTCTTTCAATCTCTATTTTCTCCCAAAGCTCTCCTTAAAATTATGTCCTTACTTTGTTTTCCCTAAAGTGCTATCTAAATATTCCAAACCATCTGAGTGTGCTACTTCATGGTTTTACCCTTCTCACATCCTCATTCTTCAGATGTCTCTTTTTAACTTCGGAGCAACTGCATCTATTCAGCATTTTCATAGAGTTCAAATTATGCAGTTTACAACAGCCCTGGGAATTACAGCAAACTGAGTTATTTTTAGGATTGATCTGATTACCAAGCTAAGAAGAACTTCCTTTATCATGAGATGCTGGTCTCTGTACTGTAACCTCCTTGTAGACTCTACATCAGAAAGGAAGCAAAAAAAACTTGTTGAAGAACTTGTGTGCAAACTAATTGCATCTTTTAATCACTGCTTCAGATCTCATTTAATGAACATTCTAGGTGCCTTCAGGATAGTAACATCAGAGCCCCAGATTAGGTTGCCTGCTTTCAGTAATGGGTTGTGATATTTCACCCGAGTCATTTTTAAAGAGCACTAAGATCATGTATGATATGTATAGTACAGGTAGTCCTTGACTTACAACAATTTGTTTAGTGACAGTTCAAAGTTAACAATGGCACTGAAAAAAGTGACTTCTGTTTTTCACTCTTATGACTATTGCAGTATCCTCATGGTAAAATCAGATTCTTGGCAACTGATTCATATTTATGACGGTTGCAGTGTCTTGGGGTCATGGGAACTTTTGCAGACTTCTGATAAGCAAAGTCAATGGGGAAGCCAGATTCATTTAACAACCAAGTTACTAACTTAACTGTCTCATTTAGCAACAGAAATTTTGGGCTCAATTGTGGAGATAAGTCGAAGACCACCTGTACTAGAATATGTAAAGTAATAATGTTGAGATTGCTGAGCAATCAATATCTGTGTCTTTGATCTGTGTAAAAAATGTTTTTTCCCAGTCCCTTGTCCAATTCAATTTTTTTTTTTACCCTTGTAAGGTAGTTCATTTCCAGCAGGCAATTTGAAAATGAAATAAGGAATATTTTGTAAAAGTATTCCTTTTTAAAATAAGGCTATGTAGAAAGATAAAATGTGAGAAAGATGTTAAAATAAGTCCTGCTCCTGAACCTAGACCAGGTGGTTAATATATTTTGATCCAGGTTTCCCAAAAAACAGAAGGTGCAGAAATAACCCAAACCAAAATTACATAATATGAACTAGACCACAATATATATTTTTATATCTGAATACTTAAGGAGGGATGGTCAGGCATGGAAGCTGGCATTTCTAGGCCATTTACTATTCTAAAAAGCCAATATTTTTAACTTATTTATTTATTATTAAATTTATTTGCCACCCATCTCATTTCAAAGCAGGTCTTCTTTCAAGGGTACTGTATGTAAATTTGTGGTCATTAGTAAAGATTGTATCCAGCCAGCAGAGGAAAAATGTTGTTCACAAAATGTCAAAGTGCTGTATTTGTTGCTATAATGCCTCTCTGAGCTTTTTCACCGCTCATTACCCCACTGTTTAAAACTTGTATAAAAAATTGAACTTTGCTCTTTGATAGCTTGCCTGCTCTTTGAAATCTCTTAAAGATTCTCATAATGAATTTGTATTTTTCTTCAATTTGTGTTGTCACCCCTTTCAGGTTTCTGACATAGCTTCTTCTCATAAGACCTTTGGATGAAACCAATTGCCTATTTAGTCCAGCATCCTCTTACCAGAATGGCCAGCCAATTGCCACTGGAAAGAACACAAGTAAGCCATGAAGGCAGTAAATCTCTACTGCTGTTCCCCAGTAACTGGCATTCAGAGTTTTCCTAGGGGAGCAGATAGTCATCATAACTAGTATGCATTACAAATTTATCCATAACCATGTCTACATTTGTTTAAAACAATCCAGTTGATGGGTAATCTCACATCTTTTCATAGCAAACTGCATTTAACTGTGCATTTTGTAAAGTAGTACAGTTCTTTGTCCATTTCTTGTCTAAGCAGGCTAGTAAATACTTTCAGTCCCAATGTCTGGAAGAATTATGCTGAATATTATCTACAGTAATAGGTCTGCATTTCTTCTGTCCTGTGGGCCAAAACTCTCAGCGTATTCCTTATGTTTTCTTTGCAGTATGAGAAATATATTGTCCCTCATGTACTTAAATCCCTGGCATGTGCAAAATGGTGAGGGAATGGCATTTTCTTATTGGAAGTTTATTGATTTAATTTATATGCTGCCCATCTTGCTATCCTTACTATCTAGGCAACTTACAATACAATAAAAACACAAGAAATATTCTTAAATACAAGAACTTTGGCAACAACAGAAATAGAAGGTTTACATGTACAAACTATGTATGATCTCCCTTGAGAGCACTGAGAATTATGGCAGAGATAGGGAAGATATGCTATTCAGTCAAAGTCCTTGGGCTGTTTTCCTTGAGAAGGTGATTTGTTTTACTTATTTCATAACTCAATAATAATTGATTTACTTATTTCATATTTCAATAATAATTAAGACTCATGCTAACCGCACATGGGGGAATTCTTTGCTAAATTTTATATTGCCCTCTTTGCCTTTATTATGTTGTGAGTTGACTTACCCTTCCCCTGGGCTCACAAATTTTTTAATGTATTTGTCAAACATATACAGATAAAGTGTAAACATAAACATGAACAAAGAAAGTATATATAGGTAAATAATGTGAACAGTAGGACAGGGACGGTAGGCACGCTGGTGTGCTTATGCACGCCGCCTTTACGGACCTCTTAGGAATGGTGAGAGGTCCACAGTGGACAGTTTGAGGTTGAAGCTGTGAGGGTTTGAGGCTATAACAACGGAGTCAGGTAGAGTATTCCAGGCATTGACTATTCTGTTGCTGAAGTCGTATTTCTTGCAATCGAGTCTGGAGTCTAGATTCTGTTGGAATCTAATGTAGACATTGTTTAGTAGAGCAAGTTCTGTAACTGTAACAGAAAGAAGATTTATTAATAGGAAACACATTTATAGCTATAGGCAAAGCCTAAAATCAAGCTAGTTATATATCACCAGGAAGAGAGTCCAAGAACATCTAGTCTCTCTGTGTGTGGCTGAGAAAAAGGGATAGAAGGAAGCATCCCAGGCCCACAGTTTCCCCCCCAGCTATCTTGCCTTTAATTCTTTCCTACTACACTTGACTTTAGCCAGTTTTTTTCTAACCATCTTTATCTGCCATGTTCAACTATAACTGCATTCTTTAAAAAAATCTTTTCTTTGGTGTAATGAATGATCAATCTTTACAAGTTTGGTTTGAGGGTGTGGTAGATACCACATTTGTTTCCATCACATGGCATGAGAATTTGGCTTCCATCAAAGGGCACCATTGTTTGCTATGGTTAGGGCATCAGTTGGCCTTAATCCAGCCTGAAAGGAAGTGGTCTGAAATTAGCAATCTCGTAGACAAAAATCAGGCAGAGAGGTAGACAAAAAGGAGAATTGTTGGCTCTCTGTATATGCCCCACTGTTCCTCAAGCTCAGTAGATCATGAGATCCTAAAGTAACTGTGCTACTGTGCCATTCAAACAAAGGATCCCTGCCGTGGCTAGAGTAGCTTATTACATTTACCTGCATTATAACACACTTTTACAATTGTTGAGTTGAAATGCTATCTATCCCTCCTCAAGTTGGCAGGAAAACAGAAATATTCCCATGAAAATAGTTGGTCCATTCCTAAATCCTATGCTGTCTTCATAAACATTACGGTATTCTGTTGATTGGGAAAAAAAATCAACTGGTGTCTAAGATGTCTTTACCATTTTAATCTTGACATGCCAGCAATTAAGAACATTGGCCTGCAAGGCATGTCTTTTATCACTGAGTTATGGGTTGACACTAGAAGCACAGCACTTTGGTAGCAATTTAAATTCAATTTCAAATTTCCCAACTGATATACAATATTAAGACAATTGCACGAGAGAAAATGGATTGGGCTCTAATTTGTGAAGACAGATATATTACGTGATAGGACTGCACAGATTTTTGAATGGGTGTTCATTTCATCAAAGTTTAAATGAAGCACCTCCTTAAATGTGCTTTGTGAAGCAATCAATGTGTATTCCTGCTTTTCAAATCAAAATATAGCCATGACAATGTTTTGCTTGGCTTGGCTTTTAAGACTTTCTCTGAACATTCCAATACCAAAAGGAGTTTTTGTGTAGCATCTATGTGTGTATGTATGGAATTGTGCGGTGGCCTAGAGATGGAGCTCTTGTCTCACATTCAGGAGGCTGTGAGTTCGATCCTAGGTGGATCTAGCAACTCCTGCCACCCAGCTGGAACCAATCGTATCAGCCTGCCATTCCATTGGATTATTTTCAGCAGTGTGGAGAGAGGGGATTTGCTGCTTGGGTAACTGCCTATCCTCCATATAATAACTACCCAGGTTATTGTGCTCTGGTGGCTACTAGATCTCCACCTGGAGCATGATACCATAGTCTCTATGACTATACACACACACACACACACACACACACACATACATTAATCACTGTCCATCTTGAATACATATCAGAAAGGGGAAGCTTGAGAGTTCACAAAGTTGATTCTAGTCCAGTAGATCTCAATCTGTGGTCCGCCGAATAAGGCTTGAAGAAATATTATGATTTAAATCTTGAATTAGGTCTTGGGGCTCCGTGGCTATGATCCATGGCCACAAAAAGGAGTATTTAAAGGTGGTGAAGAAAAGTTTGAGAACCACTGCTCTAGTCTAAAAGGTGGAACAGACAGCCTGGATGAGATTTTTTTAAAAAAAAAAAGCTATCCATGAACATGTCCCTGCGGTATGCTTTTACAATTTTAAGTGTCATTTGAAATGGGGTGCCAATGTACAACTGGAATATAAAGAAGAAGCAAATATAAATCTGTGGACACGGAAGAACCCACAAATGAATCAAAGAATAAGGAATAGATTCAATTTCTTTTAAATGTAAGCCTTATTCAATTTGTAACGTATATAACTTACTAACCAGTAGGGATACAAGAGTGGGTTAGAGTGCTTCCAAATGAATTCATGATGTGGCTCATGCTGGCATAAGTATGCATCTTGTGAAGACTATTTCCTTTTCCTTTTCTTTTTCCTTTTCTTTTAAGCACATAAAGTGACTGAAGAATCGTTCCTATCCTCTTTTTATTCTTTGAAAGCTTAGAAAATGTATATAGTCCTGGACTGTTTGCAGAGAAGGAGAGGGAGAAGGAGAGGAAAGGGAGAGGGAGAGGGAGAAGGAGAGAGAGAAGGAGAGGAGAGGAAGAAGGAGAAGCAGAGGGAGAGGAGAGGGAGAGGAAGAGGAGAGGGAGAAGGAGAAGGAGAGAGAGAAGAAGAGAGGGAGTAGGAGAACTTACCTATCAGAATGTCTTAATCGATTAATTTAAGACTGAAAACACACATCATGAATCAAGATATACATGTGGAAACCCATAGATAAATGTAAATAAAAGTGATTCAATAACATAGTAATGATCATAAAAATAACATTTATGTGACAAAGCGAAAACAAAAATAAAACTTCCCTGGCTATTCCCTGGCTGGATTATGAAAAGAAACCCACTGATCTAAGTTCTGCTCTGCAAAGTACGGTAAGAAATGGAATGGATGCAAATTTCTGAAGCTTCAAATATCTTGAGTGACAAGCAGAAACAGATGGAAACAGATGATAGAATCTTTCTTTTTTTTAGTGGTATCTTCAAGGAAGGGATAAAAAAACATCAAGATGACAATCACCACCATATGATCAAAGGTGCACCCATTTTTACTCATATGTAAAAACAGTTTACATCCCCTCCATGGACTCTTCTGATTTATTTAATATCTATTTATTTGACATGACAGCCGAGCAGAATATAAAAGGGTGAGGCATACAGGTGTAGCAGACTTTTTTCAATCATCTTCCTTAGATTTTTGTGTAATAAATTGAATCTTCTTCCCATATTACTTTCTACTGTTATTTATATTTGGGTGTCCTTAAGCTGCTCTGAGGGAGGTCCCTTGGTAGCCCACCGTCTATTCCAACCAATGATGATGTTATTCATTCAGTCATGTCTGACTCTCGGTATCTCTATTGACCTGGTCTCTCCAGATCTTCCAATCTTCTTCTACTTCTACTTCTTTCAATTTACTTCTTTGAGTTATTCTAGGCTCTGGCTGGTGTCAGCTTTGTTGGTGGCTACAAATGTAGGACAAAGAAAAACATGTGATGAAGTCTGCTTCTCTCCACAATTAAAGGTCCAATGGCATCTCCTGAACTGGTTGTGAAGAAGGTTAAGGGCCTTCCAAATCATTGATCCCCACCCTACTCCTGTTCCTGTAGGGAGCTGCTCTTTCACATAAATACCCATGTGCTATCCTCTATGTGACTCCTTAATATTGTCCTCCGTAATCCCTTTCTAGCCAAAGGTAGTTTCCATGCTACCATGCAAGAAAGTTTCCATGTGATTTTAAACATCACTGCATAGCAGTTACATGCAGGGCTGAGGAGAGGGGGGTTCAGCCGGTACATTTTTCCGGGGCCCATGGAGCTCATAGGGGGCCCATGAAGGGGGAATTTTTTTTAAATTTTTACAAAACCAAATTTTTAAAAAGAAAAACAATATTGGATATATACTTCATTTTCTATACTTTGTGTGTACAGAAAAACCGCCTTGCAGGCAGCCTTGTTTAACATAACAAGGGTTAAGCTCAGAGAGGTGTGTTAAGTCCTAGAGCGGAGAGGAGTAGCAGCTTCCTTGCAAAAGGTCCTCCCACGTGGAATTCTCCCCCCCATCCAAGAGCGACTGTGGGCAACGTTCACTCGTGCATGCTCAGTTTGTCTTCTGAAGTTGCTGAGGTGACTTCTCCCGGGCATTCTGCACACGAGACTTGGAGGCTTCCCTCAGGCTCCTTTTAAGTATGTTTGAATGTAATTAATCAATGTACAATTATGACATTAATGATTTATGTGTCCATGTGTAGGTAAGGGGGCCCAAATTAGTCTTGTTCCAGCACTTAATAATTTTCTCGGCTGCCCTGTGGCTGGAGATCAATATTGGGCTGCTTGTGGGTCTAAACTATAGACTCACTTTTGGGAAACCTGCCCGACATATATTCAACAGCAGCCCAAGACCCCAGTATCCTTCCTGAACTTTTAAATATCTTAATTTAAAATCTTTAATCTTAATGTACTGGTGCTGCAACAAGATGTTAATCTCTAAACACTTTTGCTGCTTATTGGTTTCTAACTGATCAGGTCCTCTGCTGCTAGAAACAAAGTTCGGTATATAACAAAGGTTAAGCCCATCTGTGAAGGCCAACTCTTGAATTTTTAAACAAAATACTATAAAAAATGTACCACTGATGGATAAGATGACTCTCAAAATTTTAATGTTTAATTTTTACAATTGGCTTATCTGCAGGTGGTGTGTTTTTTATGGTATTTTGGTTAAAAATTCAAGATTAAGCATATTTGCAGATGGGTTTATCTGTGAGGTTTTTCAGGTACTTTTAAGAAATATTACTATTTACAGTATGTTTGTGGATAAGCCCATTCACAGACAAACCAAATCCAATTTTGGGAGTGTATTTCGTGCCTTAACTGTGAGTCACACAGTAGGTTTTTATCCTTAAAATGGGGTTGGGGAACCTGAGAAAATCCAAATGTTTCTGACTATAATTTTGACCAGGCTGAGCAGAGCTGAATAGCTGAAATTCTAGACAGGCACAGTTTTTCCACTTTTGCCCTAATTTAAAACTGTCTGTTTGACTGGGGGGAAAGTAGCATATAAGTATAATGGTATGAACTACACACTAAGTATAGCTTAAGCAGAAGTTGTATCTTGTAATTCAGGAGATAAATATGATGAACTTTTAATACTGCAATGTTAACAAATTGCAGTGGATAAAGCATTGGTGACCTGCACTGCATTTTGTCCTCAGGTATTTCATTTCACTTCTGGGCTCTGAAGATTAAAAAGTGACAAATGCTTTATCTGAATTTCAGTGAAACCCTCTGCAGTGAAAAACAAGCTTGTTTCCTGCAGCTCCTATTTTTTTACTTTGTTCTTGCTTCTAGTAGCTATGAATTCCACCTAATAATAATTAGGCGTTAACAAACGGTCCAGGTTTTGTCATAGCATTATGATAAGAAATTTAACAACAGATGAATTTATTGCACTTGGAACAATCTGGATGTTAAATTGTATCTCATTCTGGGTGGCAAATCTCAAAGTTCCAGTCACTCTTCTGCATGTAGACATCTGCCAGGTTTAATTTAAAGGACACTGCCACTCACCCCAATGACTCTGCATCTTTAGCCTCCATGCTCACATCCACACTTAACAATCAGATGATTTTTTTCCCAGCTCAAATTGCAGAATTTCCATTTTTTTTTTACCCTTTCTGCCTTCTCCTCAGCTATGAAGGCCCAATAATGTAATTGTAATAAACCAGCTGTTTCCTATCACTACCATTACCATCTTCACTAGCCAACCCAAGGCAAGGAAGGAGCACTGATTAAGAGCTGATTTCTACACTGCATTCATCAATTGCTTAGATCATAGTTATCTTTGACCATTCCCACAATAGGTGCAGGCAGGAGATTGGGGCAGGTTTGGGAGGATGAAAATACTGGCCATGGGGTAGCGTCTTGAATTAAAACTAGTAAATGCATTTTTTTTTACTATGGAGTGAAATTTATTTTAAAAATGTGTTCAAATAAATGAGAAAGACCAAGCATAAGGTCATTAATAGGAAGAGTAAAAAATGAAAGAGAAGAAAGGGTGAGAGGAAAGAGTAGGATCTGCTTCTTAATATAAACAGAATGTCATCGGATACTGCTCTCTAAAAAGCCACTGGAAAACATATCTGTCAATTGCCTCACATATAATCAATTAAATCCTGAGCTAAGGTTTTAAGTACTTAAATACGATGTTCTGGGCTGTTTTGGCAACCTTTGCATATTATTGATGCCAAACTGCTCTCCTTTTATGCTGAAAGCATAGAGGAAAGCCTCTTAAAATCCATCCACCTCATTTTTTTTGGCCTTTCCATAAAAAGCAATTTTGCAGCTACAACCTTCAGAATGCTTTCCTCAGGCAGTTTTGCTCTCTTATTTACAGAGGACTGAAAGGAACATATCCATATATCATGCTTTTAAGGATTTTGTTTTCTCCCAGTTATGGAAATTATATCCTGGAAGGAAGTCCAACCTAAGAAAACACATGCTTCATAAATATTTGGCCAAAAGGAAAAATAATAATAATGGTTCAGATTAGCACAAACAATTCCATAGTGAGTTTTACTACCTGACAACTTTCAAGTGAACTGGGCTTTTCAAAATATTGCTTGCCTTGTCTGTGTAAAAGTTGAGATAAAGGGCTGTAATTTAATGGCTAGTGGGCTTTTTCTGATATATTGTAGAGTATAGGAACACATTGTTGTTGTTAGTTGCGAAGTCGTGTCCGACCCATCGCGACCCCATGGACAACGTTCCTCCAGGCCTTCCTG
>JANHJO010001845.1:168725-181928 GCA_032468235.1 Pseudoxyrhopus heterurus | reverse complement strand
AATTCCAAGTGTGTCCACTCACACTTGGCCAATAAAGGATTCTGATTCTGATTCTTTCAAGGAATTTCAAAAGATGTTTAAGGATTCAGCTTTCTGATAACAGCACAATTCTAGTTTCCTGAAGCATAGTAATAGTGAAGATGTTTGATAAAGATAAAATATAAGAGATAGGAAACTGCTTTATGAAAATAAATATCATCATCTATAGCAGGAATCAGCCATCCATTTTGGGATCCTGATACCATTATGCCAGTGATGTCGAACCTATGGCACGTGTTCCCAAAGTGGTATGTGGAGCCATGTCGCCCGGCATGCCAGCCATTGCCAAGCCCAGCTCCACTGTGCATGCGCATGCGACCCCTGAGTTTCTAGTCCAAACCCCCCCGAAAACAACTGTTTTTCGGCTGTTTTTCCCCTAGAAAACCCGGGGGTCGCACGTGCATGTGCGGGCCCCCCAGGTGTTGCATTATGGGTGGGGAGGTACGCGGGAGCGAACGCACACAAGCGATTTGGCACATGAACCAAAAAAGGTTTGACATCATTGCATTATGCCATTTTACATTAAACATCTGAAAACTTGCAAGATCACAGTTGAAATCATGTAATGATTTAAAATGATTAAATCTCATGAGATCCTGTAAGATCTCAGTATATTTTCATGTGAAAATCTTGACTTTAGAGATTTTAAAAACCCTTCAGTTGGACCTCTAGTTCCCATGTATATTGAATAGCTTATTTGTGATTTATATTGACTGATGGTAGCTTTCTAGGATGTCAAATCCCCTTTTTCCTAACACTATGCCCCGGATTGAATGTGTGATCTTCTGAATGCAAAGCATGTACTCAGGAACTGAGCTGATATTTCTTGTTAAGTCTCCAGGCATGACAGATAACAAAACAGAAACAAAACAAAACTCCATGTCTTTTTTGCTTTCGGAGCGCATGTTTATTATGGAAATTTTCAGACACAATCTTCATGCTTCCCTGCAGTGTCATTTACCATCAAGAATGTCTGTAAAGGTCTTGTAAAGTTCCATACTGCCAATTATTTTTCTCACAGGATCTGGCAGATGCAGAAGAGAGTAGAAACAGTAGTTTTTGGCACAATTTCTGTGGGATATTCACACGAGGTACAACCTCTGCCAGATTCTCAGAGAAGCATTTCGTTTTTAATCAACCACTGAAAGACTGAACTCAACCAAAGTAGACAATTGCATTTTCTCAACTCAGAAGCAGAATAATCAAGGAATCAAAGATAAAAAAAAAACTAAACTAGAATTTTTTTTAACTGAACTAGTATAGAAGTCGTATTAAAGCATCAGCTGAATATTAGGCCATTTTCTGGATTTATAAAATAAGAATCAGACCTGGGTTTGAGATATATTCCCTCTGAATTCTGTTACTGGTGTTTCATGCCATCTTGCAGTAGACACTATTCTGGCACAACCCTTGTCCTTTCTTAAGGACAGTAGTGCAATCTTTCATCTGGTTATTGTTCATTGGTCTCCCTCAGGGTTTAGTATTCATGCTATTTTATATTTACTTGGAATTAGAAAGATAAATTGTGTAATGAGTCAGAAATGCTTCTTGTGTGGGAATATTCAGACAAATATTTCTTGTGTGGGGATATTTGGGCTGTTTTAGATGGCATAGAATTTGTCCTATGACTTCAGAATTTGGCAACATTTTTGGATTCAACCATGGTCCTGGACACTCAAATAATGATTGGATTTCTTTAGTGTTTTATTCAGATGAGAATTTATATGCCACTTTTTAAAAAAAAAACCCACATAGTTGCTTGTATATCTTAATTATATCTAGGTTGGATATGAAGCAATTTTTGAAAAATGAAAAATCCAAATAGTTTAAAACACAGCAGGATTTCAAAGTTGCTTCCAACCAAGCCAAATTTATAAAATCATAGCAACCAAGCTCAGTTCAATGTAATAATATAAATTAATACATCCCTGATAGATATTTCTACCTTGATATATTCATTGAACCAAACTGAAATGGGAATTAGTCCATTCCTTTAACCTGAACATTTTGAATTTTCTTTTTGATTTCCAAAGTATGAGCTATCCACCCAATTTTAAGTCAACTGCAAATATGACAATCATTCCTCCCATATTCTCATTCAAGTTATTCATTAAAAATACAGAAGACTACATCATCCTTGTGGTATAGTATTAGGTTTACTCCACCAGTCTGATGAAAAAGTTTCAACTTTGAGTACAATTTGCTATCCAGCTGTGTTTTCACTTAGTTGTCATGCCATCCAGCCAGCACTTAACTAGCTTGTTAATCAGAATGCCATGGCTAGTTTGTCAAATGCTTTACTGGAATTCCATCTACAGCATTCCCACAATCTGCTAAGAAAACCATCCAATCAAAAATTGAGATAAGATGGAACTGGCAAGACTTTTTATTGCCTAATCCATGGCTAATTGCATTGCTTTCAAGGTGCTTATTACTCAGTCTGTTTATGAATTATTCTAGAAACTGTTCTGATGTCTGTTTCATTGCTTCTCTATTCCTCTGCTTTAGAACATAAGGGTAATATTTTTCAGCCTTCAATTGTCTGGCATTTTATCCTTAAAAATGGAAACTTAAGAATAGCCCAGACCATCTTCCGTATTTTATGAAATTAATCTGGCTCTGGAGATTTTAGTTTCTTTAAAGAGTTATTTCTGTTTAAAGTTGAAGTCTTCTGTGTATGCACATGGTTGTTTCTGAGAGCAGGTTACTATCCTGAGCAGTGATTAGTGAATCAGCTTTTACAATTATAATTGAAAGGAGATTTATTCACAGGAAGTACATGATAGAGATAGGTAAAGTCTAATACCTGAGTACCTAGAGTTTCCTTATGTTTCACTAAAATACTTCTCATCAGGAGAAGCTGGCAGATAAACTCATTAGGAACCTTCAAGAGTCGATGAAATTGTGGATCTGTTCATGAGCCAATGTCAAAGACAGTTGAGGGTCCAAATCCAATGGCATTGTTTCTTTAACATCTCATTATCTATGACCAGAAGATGACAATAGGTAAGTTTACTTTGTCCCCTCTTCGTTTAGCACTGAGCCTGATTTGTTGTCTGCAATCTAAGGTCTTTCTTCCCAGGTTTATAATGTATTTCCTATAAATGAACCATTTTTCTGCTATAGTAGTAAAATCTGTTTCACTAATCCTTGCTTGGGTCAGACTTGTTCTCAGAAATGCTTAGATATCCAATCAGAATGTTTCAACTCCAACAGTTCTGTAACAGGTTTTGATTTACCTTGAATTTCAGTCCTATCCAGTTCAGTCCTGTCTCTTCATCCTATTGCTCACAGCTGACTGGCAGAACCTATTCCATCTAGAATCAAAATAGGGAATGAGTAGTTCTGCCCTTTCTTTGTTTTCTTTCTTTAAATGAATGTTACCTCCATTAAGAGTATTATGCTGGATTCCACTTCTTATAAAAAGCTCTTTTTAAGCATCTTTGCCAACCAGCCTCAGTTCATTCTGAGCTTTAGCTTTTCTGATATCATGGAATTAACTTTGAACAACCTGTAGGCTACGTCCTACACAGGTTCTTTTTTTCTTCAGAGTTTCAATAGTTGGAGGTGTTTTTTGTACACCATGTTGTTTTCTTCCACTGTCTTCTATTTTTACTCTTCTTTGGAACTTTTTGCAATTGTGCTTTTAGGATCTTTTTAAAGAACTTCCAACATCTGTCTTCCTCCCCTCTGTGAAGGAGAAAAAAACTTGGGAATTTCCTGAAAGGACTATGCTTGGCAGAGTTTATATTCCAACATATGTTGGGGTAATTAAAATCTGCTATTACTGTACTTCATGCCTCTTTCACAGACCTGGCTCTGAACCTATTTTGAATAATGGAGATGACTGTAAAATCGTGAATAAAAACATCATGGTATGTTTAGAAAGTGAAATGAATGAACTTGGCTACACATGCTTTTCACCTAAATTAGTAATCTTAATCTGCCAAGATTCTCTATGTTACTTTTGAATGGAACTGGCTGAGATCATTTTGTGGCAGCCAACCACTATGGTACCAATATTACATTGAAGTACACAACTTTTGCTTCTGCATTAAATTCTGATAATATAACATAGTAGCTACCCCAATGGAAAGAAATATGTATTGTCTCAGCTATCGTTTGAAAATACCACACCTGCCCAAATGTGAGTAAAATAATAAAATAATTTTCTAAATAATCTTTGGAAAATATTTGAAAAATAGCAACTAAAGTTCTGCATATCTTCATAGGAGGAATTTTTTTAAATACATGTTACTAAATAAATTCAATATTTTACTATAATTTAAAGTAAATTTTATACTTTAAATTTATCTTATAACTTTCAGGAAAATAATTTTTGATATGACTATGTTTAATCCCATTTCATTTATGGACATATTTTTTCATTTCATTTACTTCATAAAGCAGAAGGTGAACATGTTAATTAAAGAATAAATGATAATAATTGGCATCTTGGGTATTAATGAATCGAGATAGACCAGAATTAGGCATTTCAGTAAGTAGATCACTTTGTTTATTACTCATACATGAAAAACAAAAAAGAAATAGAGTGACTTTTATAGTGACATCTGTAAAGACACTGAAGATGGAAACAGACATGAAAAGACAAGGAAAATCTTCCAAAAGGTCTCTATATTCAGAAGGAGGTTCCAATCTTGAATTGGAATGCTAAAGGACACCAATGGACAGATAGTAACTGATTCAAAGAAGTTGAAAGAAAGATAGAAAGAGTGAGATATTATACAATAGAGGTGTAAATATCCAAAATCCTCATCCTTATCATTAGGTCTTGTGCACATTGGTCAGCAAGTATTTTCCAGTAGTTTCAATCGTTTGCAGCATCTTTGGCATCATTCCAAGGTTCATTAATAAACTTAAGATCTTCCTTAAATGTTTGGCACCATGTTTGGCATCAGATTTATACCAGAAAATTGATCCAATGAAAATGGAGATAGACCACCATCTTATGCACTGATTTAAAGTGGTAGAGAGAGTTCAGAAGAGACTTCACAAATTTTCCTAGCATTGTTAGGAATGAACTAAGAATACTAGTTATGAATAAATAAAATGACTAGGAATGATGATGAAGATGATGTGGTTGGTATTACACTTTTTAAATAGGGTGACTTACATTAACTGGCATCCTATTTAGGCAGAAGAGTAGGATCATTGGCATTTATGTAAGCAAGCAATAATCAGCCAAAAAAAAAAGTAACCTGCCTTCAGGGACTTTGTATATTTGCAAAGGGATGCTGAAAAGATACAGGAAGGTAGGAAATGAAGCTTCTATTTGAGCATAGAAGAGGTTTTGAACATGGCAAGCCTACCAGAATTAGATTTTATTTCACTATTAAAAGACATCATTAATGCTAATAATACAGTTCCATACTCATGGTCAGTGCTACTGGGAATCACAGCAGATAACAATAACATCCAAAAGTCACCACAAAATGTAGCTCAGTGGTAAACCACACTCAGATTTATGTTTTCTAAGTTTGCTGTCATCATGATTCTCTTCCCACACCATATTTCCTGTTTTCAGTACATGATAAAACAATCTTGCTATCTTCCTAAATGTTCTTCAGTATTGCGTGTTACAATTTATTTATGAATATTGTGAAAAAAATAAAAAATACAGTTTAAAAATTTAATATATATGAATAATGTTTCTTCATTTTTTTTGTCTTCATGGCTCAAAAATAAATAAATTGAATGATGAATATGTTAAATGGAAAAAACCCTAAAATGTAATAAAATAGAAACAAAAGATTCTAGAGGAAACTAGATATGAAAGGAATTATACATACAGCAATGTGAATATATATTGCTTGAATACACATGAACATAAATTGAGATCTTTTTCTTGTAACTAAAATAGCAACAATGATTGAAAAATATAACAGCATCCTAAAAAAATAGCCAATTTATTGCATAAGTTTATGTCAATCATTCCAGTGTTATTTTACAAACAAATGTTACCATGGTATATGTCAGATAAATATCTGCCATTAATGCCAATTAATAATGTCTAATACACCTATATTCAACGTACAGATATAGGGAAAATCTGAGACACAGATTTTCCCTCCAAATTCTAATGAGGTAAGAAGGGGGAGTGGCCTGGTAGCCTATAAGTACTCCCTACCCATTCTCCTCATTGCTCTTGTCACTCACTCCTCATCTTCTTAGTTCAGGTTAGTTAAGGAGTGGGCATGCTTAGAGCATTCCCACGCTATAACCAATAAATACTCATGAGGCAATCTCTGTAATATAAATATAAATATAAATATATTTATTGGGAATAACAATAAAATAGCTATTTAGCTTTAACTGAAACTGTAGTCTGCTGATCTTCTGTGGCTGTGATGACATCAACGACTCATCACCTCACAACAATTCATCTGTCAGTATATACAGTAATACATCCAAATTATCCAAATTATCGATCACCCATATCTTTCATTAATACGTCACATTCATTTTACTAAATTCTTTTTATTATGGGTAAAGAATGTGCAAGTATTTAATTGAATAGTAAGGGTAGTCCTGCTGCTAATGTTGTTTTTCAGCCCATCTACAGATTTCTTCCCATTGTATTTAAAATTTGCATGAATTCTGAGACTGAACAACAGCCAAATCTACACCCACACACCCAAACAATCAAACCACTTGTCTCTTTCATAGAAAAAAAAAAAAGCTGTTTGCTTCTTCTACACAACCCACAATCCATGTATATTCCTGTTATAAACATAACACATCCTTTGAAAACTATTTGAGGAAATCAGTAGAACTGAGTAGAATGAAAATTCGGGGAACTAAGGAAAAACAAATTGATTTGACTGGTCAAAAGAGAAAAGCATGATGCAGCCATTTGATCTTTTTCTTCTAAATGATTATTTTATGAAGGAAAAGGATGCAAGAAAGGGGGATAAACTCATGATACCTACTTTGAAATGGACGCACAAGAATATAGAAAGCTTGTTTCATGACATATTTTAGGATGTATGTTTTATCCCTTTCTTTCAAAATTAATCAACACTTTCACTTTCTTCTATGAATTCATTCAGTCCACTAGCTCATGTCACCTTCATTCAGATTTATTACATTATTTCTCTTTATTTTAATTTCATAGATCCGCAACATACTGTAGCTCTTTCATGTACTTCATTTGTTAATTTATGCTCTTATATATTTTCTTTTCTTAGATTCTAAATAGCATGCTATGATCATCATAGATACTTTGCTGCACGTCGTGCCCTATGTCAGTTAAGGCTTTCAAATAATATTTTTAGTCAGATTGAGAAATGATAGACTATATAGTCCTTGGAACTGGTAAGGATAACACCAGTTTGTTTGGGCAGATTTTGTCAATTATAGCCAATTAAATTTGCTCACAGTATTCCATGAAATCTAGAAAAGAACTTGCAAGCCACTTATTGTTCTCGGCATTCCCTCAGTGTGGTTATATATGTAGTCTATTGATACACAGTCAGAGTTATACATAATTTAATATTGAAAATGTGTTTTTAGATAAGGAAAGTGGAGGCAGGTCAGTAGTTTTCTTGAACAAAAGAATACAGTGGTAGCGTCCTGAAAAATTGCCTCTGTAATCAAGATTTTAAATGCAGTTGATATGTAATAGTTAAAAGATGTAACACATATGACCATATAATCCCAGTTATTGTTTCTGAGTTTAACCAGGGTTACCTCAGCCTGTATTAGTCATCCTTTTCCCACAGAAATTAATAGCTCAAGTTAGTCAGGACAAGTTTAACTTACATGTATTTCAAAGACTGGCTCTGGAACCAGCCCAATAGCTGAATAAAAGTCACAAATGAGCTTTGTAATAGAGTGGGGATTTGAAGTCAGGTCACTCAATTTAAAGAACACTAGGCATGTTGTTTTTGAGTTATTTAATCACTCCTGTCTCTTTGTGACTTGCTGGATTGTGTATCAATAATTGCTTCTTTGAATTCTTGTAAACTCTCATGCTTGTGACATCAGTAATAGTATCTAATCACATTGTCTTTGACATTTTTTTTCATTGCCTTCAATTGTTCCAGGCATCAGGATCTTCTCCGAGAACTCTTACTTTTGAGTTATGCGCCCAACAGTTGTAAACTTTAGCTTTATTATTAGTAAATTCAGAGTGTAATCTGGTTACTTCATCAAACATGGAGTGATTTGTCCTACTCTGATTTGAAGTACTCTTAACAATTTCCTCAGCACCTCAATTCAAAGGCCTCAAATTTGTCTTTGTCCAGCTTTTCAGATGGTACAGCTTTCAAAGCCATATGTTCCTATTGAGAAAGCCATCGGCTTTGTTAACAGTATCTGATGTTGCTGCATTCAGGCATAAAATGCTACTATTTGCTTGGTATATAGTCTGGACTGCAAGATGAAAAGAACACTCTAAAGAAAAAATATAATTGCAAGTACATAAGCTCATATTCTGAATAATTTTCAAAACATCTAAAATAATCACAAATAATAAGTTAATGGAAAATCATATGGTAGATCCAAATGTAGTTTTGGCTGGTTATTTTGTTTGAATTGTTCTTTGCAACCATCAAGTATTCTATGATCATTTTTATGCTATTGTGTAGAAGAAAATAGAACTTCTTGCAATTCTGTTATTATCAGCAGGAATATTCTTGGATTCAAATATTACATGTTCTTACAAATATTCTCTTGGATTCATTAAAGTTTTTTTTTTTACTTTCAAAAGATATTAACAAAAGAAAAGTGTAGGTGGGATGAAGAATCTAGAATAATCATTGCATAGGTTAGATTGATTATTTACTATTAACTCAAAAATAGATCTTAAAATGATTATAAATCTATGTAGATGTCTTAAATTTTATATTGCAGTGTACAAAATCACAAAGTTGCTTCTCAGTTTCTCAAATTTATGAAAGCAATTTACAAATAGTGGATCTTAAACAGTCTAATAACATGTATTGAAGTTTAATTATAATGTGAAATGATCTAATATGAAACTTTAAATATATCAGAGTCCCAATAATAATTCTGATATCCCAGTTATATTTATATCTTTAAAAAGATTTGTTCCCAAAGCTTCTTTTGTAAAAAAAATTGCATTTATCATTGAAATACATGAAGTTTTATACTTTTCTTGTAGTTGATAGTGAATACATATTTTGAGAACCCTATGAATTTAATTTTATTTATTTAATATATATTATAACCCCCAATGTGAGTTTTTCTCTTGAGATATGGGTAAATATTTGCTGTTACATGTTTTTTATGATCTTCTCCAATATTGTAGAGTTCTAAAATAATCATTTGAAATGAAATGAACGTTCAAGAAAAATGTCAATTATGAGATTTTCATAGTATTTCTATTATTCATCATGCAGTCACAAGAGATATAATTAAGGGGAAACTATCACAAGTTGTATTTTACAGTAATATGTTATTTTGTTTTTGTTAGCATTTTTAAAAAACAAAGATGAGTGAATTTGTGGTTCTAAGGTAATGAAGCTTTCCCCCACCATTCAATCATATCTGATTCTTGGAGACTGCCTGGATAAGTCCCTGCAGTTTTTTTAGTAAGGTTTTTCAGAAATGGTTTGCCATTGTCTCTTTTCTAGAGCTGAGGGAAAGTGACTGACCCAAGGTTACCCAGGTGGCTTTGTGGCTAAGACAGATTAGAAATCACAGTTTCTAATCTGATGCCTTAATCACTATACCAAACTGATTATAGATAAGCTATATAAATAGTTAAGATACATGATGACAAATTAACAATCTGTTATTCCCAATTAACACTCCATTATGAAATATTGTCATCTTATTTACTTTCTTCAATCATATGATCTAAAATCCAATTTCTAGTTAGAACACTGACTTTATCAAATATTTGCTTTCATAAATACCTGGATATTCACCCACTATAATATCAATTAATAAATCAGAACAGAGTTGGAAGGGTCTTAGAGGTCTTCTAGTCCAATCCCCTGCTCAAGCTGGAGACCTTATACCATTTCAGACAAGTGACTGTCAAGTCTCTTCTTAAAAAATCTCCAGTGATGAAGCACCCACAACTTCTGAGGGCAAGCCATTGGTTAATTGTTCTCACTGTTAGGAAGTTTCTCCTTAATTCCAGGTTGCTTCTCTCCTTGATTAGTTTCCAATTCAGTTCCAATATGTAGGATCCTAATGATCCTGAAGTGCTAGTCTACCCTGGTATTTATTCAGATCATTATTGTTTTATCTGTCATGATCTTCTGGCTTTGAAAACCTGAAGAAATTGTCTCAGGTCTCTGACTTTCAGGGGGCTATGTGCACAAAATTTGTGTCCTGAAAAGTTTACAACTCAACTACAATTTACATCAAAGCTTAATACTTTCATCAGTTTGTTAATTGATTTCTATTGGTGGTCCTTTCAAATATTAAAATGGACTGAAAAAATGCTGTTCTTCAGTACTGGGAAACTATGTTCGTATAGATTTTAAAGAATACTTTAGGGAACCAATAATCTTCATTCAATAATATGACTTATGACTGAAAAGGTGTAAATTCAAACTCACAGTAAGATGTAATATGCAATTTACTTTAACATAAAAGAAGTTGCATTTTAAGGATAATTGGGTGTTTCAATAATGGCATTTGTTTAATAGCTGTACAATGTTTTATACATAGTTTTTAGTCATACAAGTCAGCTATGTCCTATCAGGTCTATGTTAACACCATAGCATGCATGCACACAGTAGGGATACATCATGTCCATTTTATCTTACATCATTGCTGCTTAATTATCCCTTTAAAATTCTTCAGTGATTGGTGATATTTTATTCAGATATTTCAGAACATTTAAATCAATTTCTAATGTTTTGGTTAGAACAATTTTTCTTTCACTTTAAAGAAAACTAATCTGAATATTCTAAATGATACTAGACAAAATTAATCTTGTAATCTGATACGTCTTTAGAAAAGCTCAATTTGTCCAATAAACTGAATGCAAGCATACATGTATTTTCAAAACATTGTTTTCCAAGATTAAAAACGGCTAATTATGGTGGTGAATGATAAACACAAAACACTGCAGTCCAACACTGCAGTTCAAGTTCAGACAAGAATTCATCTTTTCATCTCAGACCTTGTCAGCCCTTCAAGATAGTTCAGATAAGAAGGACTATTAATTCTATCTTTGTTGTAAGATTACATTAACATAGTATTGCAAGTCTGAAAGTGCATCTCTCCTCTCTTGCATTTATAATCCAGGAAACTAGGGAAACTTCTGATATGTCTCCTACATCCCCAATCTTTCTGCAGATGGATATAAGGCATTACTGGGAAGATTGGTGGGTGACAGCAGGAATTATTAAAGTTCTATCCCAGAATAGATCCAGGGTGTGAAGGCCCAGAAGGCCTCCTTCTGGTAGGAGGTTTAATATCTCCAGGTTTCTGACTTGTAGACTTATTTTTTAAATTATTATTAATTTTATATATCCTGTAGACTTGGATGTTCCACTACAATTACACATGAACATATTTTTTTTCTAATTTACCAGAAGCATTTAAATTATTTACATTATACAGATACTCCCTGATTTACAACAGTTTGTTTAATGACTGTTCAAAGTTATGACACTGAAAAAAGTGACTTATGACTGTTTTTTACAGTTATGACAGTTGCACCATCCCCATGATCATGTGATCAAAATTCAGATGCTTGGCAACTGGTTTATATTTATAACCGTTGCTGTGTCCCAAGATCATGTGATCCCCTTTTGCGACCTTCTGATAATGGGAAGCCAGATTCACTTAACAACCGGGTTACTAACTTATCAATTGTGGTGATTCACTTAACAACTGAGGCAAGAAAGGTCATAAAATGGAGCAAAACTCACTTAATGAATGTCTCACTTAACAACAGAAATTTTGGGCTCAATTGTAGTCGTAAGTCAAGGACTACCACACCCCCACACACACATATATGTTACACACACATACATACACACACACACAAAACACAGTTTGGAAGAGCATATTGTGTACTATATACGCAGGCTAGTAGTTTAGCAGTAAACTTTACTCTCTAGTAGAGTGGTAAAGAAGCATAGCAATGAATAAAGAGTAATAAAAAATTGCATGTTGTGTTGAGTGGAGGGTTTTTTCCTTAGATTCAATCATGTTTTATTGTGTATTACAAATCACAACATCATTAGACAATTGTGTCCAAGACAAAGCTGTCATATCTAAGTAATGTACAAGACACATTAATGGGAAAAAATCTTTGTTAAGAACCCACTATCGTTATTTGTGCAGTCTGAGGAATTCAGCTTTATGCTAGAGTAATGATCGGTCTGAGGAGACGCCATGAGTTGTTTTTGTCTCCTCTAAGGTCTGTTTTGCCTCAGGAGAAAGCACTAAAGTAGTCCAGTGACAATTATTAGCAAGGATATTTCCATTTTATTTTCAGTTCAGCATGAAAATGAAAGCAGATGCTGTAAGAATATGTATAGTAAATTCCTAGTAAACTTGATATGATCTTTTTAGAGGTTATTTACAGTTTTAACATTAAAAAAAAAAAATCTTCCATAGCATTTTCTCTTTGAAACTTGGAAAAGAATGTGTTTACAAGGATTTATCTTATTAAACTATACAATAGGCAGCTCTTGAGCCCTTTTGGCAGCTCTTGAGCCCTTTTTCAAGGTGTACATGTGGACAAGGTCGTGGGCGTGATGAACGCAGCCACCTGTTTATTGGACCCATGCCCATCCTGGCTAGTTTTGGCTGGTTGGGAGGTGACATGAGGCTGGCTCCAGGCAGTGATCAATGCTTCTTTGAGTGAGGGGTTCATCCCACTGTCCTTGAAAGATGCAGTGGTGAGGCCTCTCCTCAAGAAGCCTTCCCTGGACCCAGCTGATTTGAAGAACTTCCGTCCTGTCTCCAACCTCCTCTTTTTAGGGAAGGTTGTTGAGAAGGTGGTAGTGATTCAACTCCTGCAGGCCTTGGAGGAAGCTGATTATCTGGATCCTTATCAGTCTGGAATCAGGCCTGGGTACAGCACTGAAACGGCATTGGTTGCGCTGGTAGATGACCTCTGGCGAGCCTGGGACAGGGGTTACTCCTCTGTCCTGGTGCTTCTTGACCTCTCAGCGGCCTTCAATACCATTGACCATGGTATCCTTC
>JANHJO010001845.1:133950-144753 GCA_032468235.1 Pseudoxyrhopus heterurus | reverse complement strand
CGGAGAATTGCGAGTTTGTATAGAGCACAAACAAACAAACTTTTTTTCGGACTTCTCTTTTATATATATAGATAAGACAGGATAACTTCTTGTATATTCGGGACAATATTGCATTTAAAAGGATAGTTGAACTAATGGTGTTTATACAACTGTAGCTAACTTGCAGGAAGTGAGAAGTGAGAAATTATGAATGTGGCTTTTTTTTTTGTTTTACTAAAAATTTATGTGACTGAAATGCTTTGTTTTTCCTTCTTAAGGAACCTGTTTCAAACATGTCAGGCTGATTGACTTCTAGACAATTCTAAAAATGTAAAGGCAAAAGTTAGCCTTGTAAATGTTAATTTCTGTTTGAAACATTTGTTAATATATTGATTGGTCCCTTAAAGGAATGCCAGAATATTAGAGTTATAAAGAAATAAATTATTCCCAATAATTTATTACTTCCTCAGTCAATCCAAATGGGGACATCTATCTTTCTGAAGAAAGGACTGGTGTATTGGTATAAGAATGAATAAGATTTTTTTTCTTTAAATCATGAATGGAACAAAAACAAACAAGTGTGCAGCTGTCTGCACTTGCTCTTGTACAGAGAAAAATATTTAAACTACCCAATTGTAGTGACAATTATGACAAGGAAACATTTAATTATGAGCATAATGGTTTTATATACGGTGACACTATAATAAAAATAACAGCAATTTTAGGTGAAATTCATAGTGTATCAAGCTGTCATTAAATCTCAAATAGTTACTATCTTGAAGGAAAATCACTGGAAGTTGAAAACAAATCCTAAGAGAAGCAATAATATATTGTTTTCATAATGTTGCCAAGAAAACAAACATTTGTCCATAGTGTCAGTGGTGACTCAACTGGATAAGGAGACCAGCTTGATTTGAAGAAGATTTAATAGTTGAAATTGTATGAAACAAATCTGCATAAATTAGAACTTCTCCAGTATTTCCAATTCTCTCCAAATGAATCCAGCTCAATTCTTTTAGATTAGATAAGTATGTGTGGAAGGTGAATATGATAACATCTTTCTTCTTTCAGTTTGTTCTCCTGGATTTTATGGTCACCGGTGTAACCAGGCATGCCCCCAGTGTGTTCACAGCAGTGGCCCATGCCATCATGTGACAGGACTATGTGACTGTTTACCTGGTTTTACTGGAGCTCTCTGTAATGAAGGTAGGATCACCAAATAATGCCAACAACCGTTTGCAGTTTTGTCCTTATAACACATTTATTTGCTAGGCTTGTACAAATCGTATGAGTTGTTATACTGAGCAGTATAGCCTCTTTCAGTAAATGATACATATAGACCTATTATTTACAGTCAAAAAATTAAATCCAGATGATGGTTCTGCATTTTCAAACACCATCTTCCTTGCTATATATAAAATTTATATCTAAATACATATAAGTATTCTTTAAAAATCATGGTTCACCCTGTGGCAAAACAACAACAACAACAACAACCAGGTGGAGTCTGGTAGCATCTTTCCCAACTAACAAATGATGGAGTGAACTGCACCTCATGAAAGCTGATGCCTTTGTTAATCAGAAAAAATGCTCCCAGACCCTCTTACTTTTTGGTTACCTTGTGCTAACAACAACAACAAAAAGTCATGGAAATAGTTTTCCATATATGATATTTTTACTTACTGAAATAAGATTATTGAGTAGTAAATGAGAACAAGGACTAAAAAGAAGGGGCATGGTGAATATACTACACAGAAACCAGCAAGGAAAAAGAAAGAAGGTATAAATAGAAGACAGACAAAATAGTGAGTCCTGGATAATGAGATAATGTGAGAAGTCTCAAAAATAAAGGGAAAGAAACCAGAGAATGGGATGGGAAAAACAAAGGTTATAGAAAAAAATGGTAGCTACTGACATCTGACTATTAGTATAAAAGTATCTAAAAAAATAAAAAGTAGCAATAGCAATAACAATAGCACTTAGACCAGGGCTGTCAAACTCCCAGCCCATGGGCTGGATGTGTCACGCGCTGGCCACGCCCACATCCGGTTTAGTGAAGGGATAAAAACTCACGATACATCACGTGACATTAGTTTGACACCCCTGAATTAGACTTATATACCACCCCATAGTGCTTTAGAGCATTCTCTGAGTGGTTTTCAATGATAGCATATTGCCCCCAACAAGCTTTTCATTTTACCGACCTCAGAAAGATGGGGGGCTGAGTCTACCTTGAGCCTGTCAGGATCAAACTCCAGGCTGTGGGCAAAATTAGCTTACAATACTGCATTCTAACTACTGCACTACCAAGGCAGAAGTATAAAAACGTAAGTATTCATGACCTGTGTAATTTATTTCTATAGTTTGTCCAAGCGGAAGATTTGGAAAGAACTGTGCAGGGGTTTGCACATGCACAAATAATGCAACTTGTAATCCAATTGACAAGTCTTGTCAATGTTATCCTGGCTGGATTGGTAGTGATTGCTCCCAGCGTAAGTACTAGCATTTCCTTCTTTGGGAAGTTTCTGCATGTTTCATTAGAGTTTAGTTCGTTAAAACATTTTTAACCAAATAAAATGATTAAAGCAAATGGCTAATTTATCTCAATACATTTGCATTTCTAATAGTGCATGAAATATATGCCATGTGAATTTTCCACATTTGAAAAATTCAAACTTTACAACGTAGCCACTGATATAAACTCTATAAATGATTCAGTAGCTCTTAAATATCTACTGTACAAATAAATAAAAACATTCCTGTATTTTATTATGGAACCATCCTTGATAAGTGTATAAAGACAAGCACAGCTGTAACAGAGTAAAACAGTGTGGGTTTTACCCCCTGCATGCCTAGTGTTTTGGAGAGAAGTCAAGTTTCTCAAAGATACAAGTTCTTTCCTATATGTAGACTAACACGTTTTCTGGAAAAATATGTACCTTTGTGTGTTCTCCATCCACTGGCCAGCTGCTAACTAATAAGCAAAACTCAGATAAAGACCAGAATGGTCAGAGGACAAGATGGTTGCCCATTAGAGTACTGAACTGTTGACTGGCTGATGGTACTAGAGTTTGGGCTGTAATGAAGAAGGAGCTGGCATACTGAGCTTTGCACACAACAGTTCATCTAAAGAAAATTTAAGACTTAATCTAGCGAAACTACAGCATGGCATAGCTAAAAGGAGAACTGAGTCATCAGGAGCCAGTAAAAAGAAACTGTCAGTAGAGAGCAAAGCTAAGGAGTCTACAATTTGAAATAAATGAAGCTTAGTTCCAAGTGACTGCCTCCCCAAGAGAGAAATAGATACCGTAACAACTAGCAGGATAAGAAAACACTGTGTAGAGACTGAAAGTGAAAACAATTTAGAAAGGTGGGAAAACTGACAAATGTTATTTCAGAAGAATTTACTACCCGGTGTATACAGTAATTGCCATCATGTTGTTGTCAATGTTTTTGACAACCAGAATCCCTTCATTTAAAGAGGGTTTTTTTTCGGAGGGAGATTAGATACTTTTGGTGATGAAATGTTTCTGAGAGGAGTTGGCTGACAAAATTAGTGGGCACAGAAGAGACTAGTATAGAAGCTATATACTTAAGGAAAATAGTACAGAAGTGGGGGAGAGCTATTGTTGCCTTCCAACAGTATCTTTCACTGATAATGGGCTCATTTAGTGATGTACACTCTTCTATCTTCTACTAGCAAAAATAATTGGAAGGCTTAGAAGAAATGTTCACAGGTTACCTATCTCACTGACTAATTGTAGACTTGCCTTGTTTCTTATGTATGCATATAATGTTGATGGAATTGGAGGACTTTTTAAGAGAGTTGGAAATTTTTGGGAGAAGTGTTTGCTTGCTGGGCCGCTGCTACTCTTCAAGGGTAGGACAGGCTGAGGCAAGAAGAAATGTCATAATCTTTGCAACAGAAGTGAGAGGGCAGAGGTTCATGTTCTAAGTGGCCAGTGGTTAGTACAACTGAATGACTCTTCTGGCTCTATCTTCAGATGTGTTCTGCACATGGCGCTCAATGCTAATGGAATTGGTGAATGGAAAGGGCAAAATGGGGCAGAGAGACTGGGAATTAGATTAGATTCCAGGAATATGGTAGTGGGGGCATTGGGAAAGTTAGTTAAGAGAACAGGACTTAATAGTGTTGCATCCCCTTTCTTCCGAGTCAGTTGTTTCTAACCTGGGTCCAGTTTCCGGACTGTTGTCAACCTTGGCCTCCAGCTACTGTTGGTAAATGATAATGGTTCTTGTTTCCTTACCAATGAGCAACTGATAAATTGGTGAAAAGAAATAAATGTGTCAATTGAAGAAAATGAGATATATGTTAAGCCTGACTTTTAAACCAGAAAAATACATTTTATGTCATTCCCGTGAAAGGAATAATATTTAAAGGAAGAAGTATCCCCATTACTTTAAAAAGCCTTTGGAATTATCTTTATAAAACTCTGATATTTTTATATGTATGACTTGGCAACCCTTACTCATCCTAGGCTTCTCCACAAGAAATTGTTCATTATGGAGGACATAAAAAAAAACCCAAGTAAAGTCAAATTTTGATAGTCTCATTGTAGTGTTCTCACTTGCTATATTTTTTAACATTTTCTTTAAAAATTGGATAATTTTGCTATGTCCATTCTCTCAGACAATGCTCATATTTATTCTGCATATTTTCGTACTGTAATAAGGCTAACTGATTTGTTTTGTTTCAGCTTGCCCTCCTTCTCATTGGGGCCCAAACTGTATTCATACATGCAATTGCCACAATGGCGCTCACTGTAGTGCTTACGATGGAGAGTGTAAATGTACACCAGGATGGACTGGTCTCTACTGCACACAAAGTGAGTTAAACATATTTGCCTTGATAAATTTATTCTGCATTTCAGAAACAGTAGTATCAAAATTAAAAATTAGAGGAGCTTCTGTTGGGTGACAAAATAATCTATCTGCTTCCTGTTTCTTTTAGGAATTTTTAATGCCTTCAAGTAATATTATTCATAAGTCAGAAAGTGAGAAATGGTATTTGTATAGGATATAAACCAGAATGAGAAATTAGAATTTCAACAGCTATGCATGTTTCAAAAATGATTACAAATGCATCAAACACGCATGAATTAGTACTTTTCTACAGACCCCTTACATCCTGGACACAAATTGTTTCAACTCCTACCCTCTAAACGACGCTACAGAGCACTGCACACCAGAACAACTAGACACAAGAACAGTTTCTTCCCAAATGCCATCACTCTGCTAAACAACTAATTTCCATAACACTGTCAAATTACTATTACCTGTATCTTTACAACTTATATTATTTGTTTCAATATCTTCACAATCTATATCCTTACAATTTATATTGTTTTCCTTGTATTTGATTATTTATTATTTAAATTATTATTATTATTATTAGATTTGACTGCTTACTAGTAACCTATGACTATCACTTATTTCTTATTGTATCTTATTAATGTACTTATTTTATCTTATTTTCCTTTCTTCTTTTGTTTACTGAGAGAGCATACGCACCAAAGACAAATTCCTTGTGTGTCCACTCACACTTGGCCAATAAAGGATTCTGATTCTGATATCACTTCACAGGGCTTTACAGCCCTCTCTAAGCAGCTTGCAGAGTCAGCCTATTGCCATCCAACAATCTGGGTTCTCATTTCACCAACCTTGGAAGGATGGAAGGCTGAGTCAACTTCGAGCCGGTCAGGATCGAACTCCTGGCAGTGGGCAGCCAGTTAGTTGTCAGCTTTGGAAGCCATATTCTTCTTAGAAGAATAGGAAGTTTCTTGGGAATGCTGACATTAGCTTGCAGTACAAGCAAGTCCTCAACTTACAGCAAATTGTTTCGTGACTGTTCGAAGTTACAACATCGCTGAAAAAGTGACTTACGACCATTTTTACCCCACTTAACAACCGTTAACGGCATCCCCATGGTGGTGTGATCAAAATTTAGAAGCTTGGCAACCAACTCATATTTATGACAGTTGCAGTGTCCCATGGTCACGCGATCCCCTTTTGCAACCTTCTAACAAGCAAAGTCCATGGGGGTGGGAAGCCAGATTCACTTAACGACCATGTTGCAAACATTAAACAACACGCCAGGATTCGCTGAACAGCTGTGGCGAGAAAAGTCATTTAAAAATGGGGCGAAACTCACTCGACAAAGGTCTCACTGAACAACAGAAATGTTGGGCTCCATTGCGGTCGTAAGTCGAGGATTACCTGTATTGTATTTTAACACACTGCTCCACCAGGGCTCTTTGTTGACCTGGGGTTTTCCAGCAAAAAAACGCCTCGCAAGTGACAGATTCACTTAACTCCCGTGGGGTTCCGCTTAACAACTCTTGCAAAGAAGATCATATGCTGCTTGATGGCTATCATGACTTACAACTGTAATCCTGACCTCAATTGCGGTTGTAAGTGGAGGATTAGCAGTACTTTATTTATTTATTTATTATTTATTATTGGTATTTATAAGCCGCCCCACTCCCGGAGGACTCCGGGCGGTGTACAATACAACAATTTATACAGTAAAAACAATCCTAAAAACAATATCAAAAATATAAAACTATAAAACTTTAAAACGTATATTTTAACAGACTAAAACTCAGGAACTTTAAACTCCTTGCAGCTCTTAACATCCTTATCAGTCACAACCCTCCCCTCAGGTAGCATCGCCCCAAGCCCGTTGGCACAGCCAGGTCTTCATGGCTCGGCAGAAGGTCAGCAGGTCAGGAATGATCCGAATCCCAGGGAGGAGTTCGTTCCACAGGGTCGGTGCCGCCACAGAGAAGACTCTCCCCCGTGGGCCCACCAGCCAACATTGCTTCGCTGATGGGACCTGAAGGAGGCCAACCCTGTGCGTTCTAACGGGGCGCTGGGAAAAATACGGCGGTAATAGGTGATCTCGAAAATAACCTGGTCCTAAGCCATGAAGGGCTTTAAAGATCATAACCAGCACCTTGAATTGTACCTGGAAGCCAACTGGAAGCCAGTGCAGCTCGCACAGGAGAGATGTTACGTAGGTGCAACGAGGCACATCCATAATAACCCATGCGGCCGCATTCTGGACCAACTGTAGCTTCCAAATGCTCTTCAAGAGCAGCCCCATGTAGAGCCTGTTGCAGTAGTCCAACCTCGAAGTGATAAGGGCATGAGTGACAGTGTGAAACACCTCCCAGTCCAGGAAGGGTGCAACTGGTGCACCAGGCGAACCTGTGTAAAGGTCCCCCTGGCCACAGTTGCCACATGATGTTCCAATTTTAGCTGTGGATCCAGTAAGACACCCAAGTTGCACACCCGTTCTGAGGGGGTCAATGTCTCCCCACTCAGAACCAGCGATGGACAATCAACTGGATTATGGTAGGATGGGACCCAGAGCCACTCAGTCTTGTCAGGGTTGAGCCTGAGCCTGTTCATCCCCATCCAGAACCTCACAGCCTCCAGGCACTGGGACATTACCTCAACAGCATCGCTGGTCTGGCCAGGGGTGGATATAAACAATTGAGTATCATCAGCATACTGATGATACCCTATCCCATACGTCAGATGACTTCACCCAGTGGCTTCATGTACATATTAAATAGCAGAGGGGAGAGGACCGAGCCCTGAGGCACCCCACAAAATAGGGGCCTCGGGTCTGACCTCTTCCCCCCTACCAACACCGACTGTGAACGACCCGAAAGGTAGGAGGTGAACCACCGTAAAATGGTGCCTCCCACTCCCAACCCCCTGAGCCGTTCCAGAAGGATACCATGGTCAATGGTATCGAAAGCCGCTGAGAGGTCAAGGAGCACCAGGACAGAGGAATAATCTCTGTCTCAGGCTGGCCAGAGATCATCCACCAGTGCGACCAATGCTGTTTCAGTGCTGTACCTGGGCCTGAAACCAGATTGATACAGATCTAGATAATTAGCTTCCTCCAAGGTCCGCAGGAGTTGAAGCGCTACCACCTTCTCAACAACCTTCTCTAAGAAGGGAAGGTTGGAGACCGGACAAAAGTTCTTTAAATCTGCTGGGTCCAGGGAAGGCTTCTTAAGGAGGGGCCTCACTTAGACCTATATACTGCTTTACAGTGCTTTACAGCCCTCTCTAAGCAGTTTACCAAGTCAGCATATTGCTCCCAACAGTCTGGGTCCTCATTTTACCCACCTTGGAAGGATGGAAGGCTAAGTCAACCTGGTGAGATTTGAACTATCAAATTGCAGGCAGCTGGCAGGCAGCAGAAGTACCTGCAGTACTGCACTCTAACCACTGCACCACCATAGCTCCTGTAATGGCTATTGTGTTCCTCTCTCCCTGTTTCTTGAACCTCATGTTCCTTACCTGTACTACTTCCTTAATCACTCTTTCTCTATAGCATTCAATTCTTTGTTTTGGGTCAGTCTTCATGATTCCAGTTGATTGTACAGTCATTTGAAATTTTATAATGAATTAGGATTTTATTTAAAAAAAGTTGTGAAGGCCTTTACATCATACAGTATGAGTAATCCAGTTCATAAAAACAAAAAATACAAGGGCTGAGGAATATGTATTTAAGTACTATATGAGCATTTTTAGCAAAAAAAAGTTCACCTATATTTTATGGTAAATAATTACATGATTCAATTTGGGTGTTAAAAAGCATGCTGTTAAAAGTCATTTTTGTTATTGATTTGAAAGAGCAAGCTAGAATTGCATTGTATAGAAATGTAGGTAGGAGAATGACTCTTAAAAATAACTGTAAGACTCCCTTGGGCTCCCTGAATTTCTCTAGACATAAATCAGGCTCCAGTGTAGCTCACATTTTCAATTTTTTGAATGCATTTGCAAAAATTGGAACATAATATGTTTTGATATTATACAAGAACATTAAGCATGCCTACACATGCATATCAAAGAGCAAAACTATAGTGGTGGTATAAAATATTAAATTTTTTTCCTGAAAAGCTGAACTAGCTTTTTAAAATAGATGCTGAAGTTGAATAAATGCCACTCAGGCATAAATGAAAGACGTTGCAATACAAGTCACTGAACTGAAATTAAATCACCGGCTCTACTTTATAAGCCTGTGGTTTATAAGTTTAAATTAAAATGTTCACAAATGCCATTCACATTAGTGCATAATGACACAAATATATGCCTCATTTCATAATCATGTGAATAAGAAGGCCGAGACATGCTTTTGCTTTTACCAAACTGCATTCAAGGCTCTGCATAGTTTTCAACTATTCCATCATGAGTATCACAGACGCACATACACACAGAAAGAGACAAAGATATTTGCACGATTTGATGCTTTTGTGAAAATGATAAAAGCAGTGTTGTGTAATTGTGATGCAATAGTCTGCCCACTTTATATGTCTAAGCAATACTAGAATGCACAAACAAAAAGGAAAGAGTGTGCATCACAATAGCATAATGTTGCTTTCATTTTTTCCCCTTCCCCTTGTGGATGCCTCTGCAGGGACTATGACCATTTACAATTTGTAATAGGGCTGTTATGATCCATAGCTGCCATATACTTTTACAGCCAGGATCTACATGGAGAATGAGGAGAATGTTGCCTCTGATCCCATGTAAGTGTCATGTTAGCTCTATCTTTTGTTCATTTAGCTGGGATTAAGTTTGTGTAAGAATCACTTCTTAGTACAGAATCCCCCCCCAAAAAAGCTGTTTCAAGCAGAAGTTAAAAAGTAATATTCTAGAAATTTTATTCTAAAAATAATTTTATTATTAAGTGGAAGATTCATTTTTGTAGCATCTTTTCTTTTTGTTGTGGGAAATAATAATGTAGGAGATTGAAGTTTATTGAATGAAAATTAATAGAGAATTGTCTATAGAGCTTCTCAGTAATTCAGGTCATGGTTGTCCCAAAGGTGCTTTTTCACGAGGCAACTGGATTTTCTGGTTTTTCAGAAGAAGCTTCTTAGATGAGAAGTTAAATGTCTTCAAAGAAAAACCAGACATTCAGGTGCCTAGAGAATTGTAACCTAATGATACTGATCAGTTCAAAGGAAAGGATTTACAAGTTTTATTGTACTAAAGTATTTGGAACTGAGATATTATTGGTTATTATTCTGGTTTCAAAGAAACAATTGCTACATATTTGGAAACAGCCAAAATACTCCAATGTAACATCAAATAATTTAATGCTAGATGTTTTTTCTTGTATTTTGCCAGGATGCAACAATTGAAAGAGAATAATAAACTTAGACACTATGGTTTTTCACTAAATTTGGATACCAGTGCTGTGGCATCCTTCTCTTGCTAAAATGTGCCATTTATGCCACATTAAATTTCTCTGTACATAACATCCTATTTCATATTAAGCCAGAGTCTGCTATTTTATTCAGTACCCTATTAGGATTAGGTATGGTTTGAGAATGGGTCAGGAAAATGCCCTGAAATGCAAGGGAATGCTTTTAAATACCTTTTCTCAGATTTTTTTAATGTGTAAAAACAGATGTGTCTGCTTTAATGAGTTGCAAAAACACAACTGTTTTAAAAAGCTGACCTTGATAAGAAATCAAGTAGCCTTATTTCTTTTCAGGCTTATGTTTGTAGACTCACATTGATACTTACTTACTTAATCATATTTGAAGCACAGCTTCTTATCATACTCTTTAAACAAACAAGATGAAATTTATTATAAGCATATAGCCATTTAATATTCCTTAAATCTATATATATAAAGCAGAAGTCCGGTGCGCACGTACGTTTGTATGCGCTCTATAGAAATCTTTAATTCAAACTGGAGATTCCTGAATTTTCCCCTACAGGTAGTTTTCCACACGGAGAAGGTCCCTGTCGGGGTCCCGAAGCCCAAAA
>JANHJO010001845.1:112410-122781 GCA_032468235.1 Pseudoxyrhopus heterurus | reverse complement strand
TTACTAATTATGGGTAGGGGTTGTAAAAAGAAACTAATACCACTTTGTCAATGGCAAAGATGGTATAAGCAGATACTCAGAGTATACTCATCACAATCCTGGACAGATTGGACAAACCTCCAAGATATTTATCACATTGCTGGTAATGGAAATATAATACAGAACAGGAATAATTTGAAATAGGAGTGAATCAGTGAAAATTGAAGATTGAATGAATATGCCTGGAGACCTGAATAATGAAATGGGATTTGTCGTACCTCTTGTTGGTTCAATAGTGGCTATTCTAACTACAGTATTTGTTATATGTGAGTAATATATAACAAATACATATATCTATAAGCATTGCATAAACATATAAGTCAAAGGGTTTTATTTTTACCAAAATGTCTTCAAGGACTGGATGAGAGAATCCAGTACACTCTGAATGAGAAAAGGTTTCAATTCATCAACAAGGAAGAGTATTCTTCATCTGCAATTAATTGAACCAATCTTTGTATAGTTGTTGAAAAGGTACCTTTTTATGATAGGAAAGGAATAGGAAAAATATGCTTAAGCTGGACTTTTGCATTGTTGAAAACTTGGCATGTGTAGCCCACATTTCATTAACTTGTATTTTAAAATAATGTAGCTGTGTTTTCTAGTGGTTTAGAACAACAATGGTGAAATATTATATTTTATAACCCTGTCAACTTTCCTTATTTCCAGCTTCATGAGATTTAGAGGTTCTGCTTTTATGAAGAAAAATATTATTTGAATACATCAATTTCCCAACAGATTTAAAAGTTTCAATTTACTAGTGTGTAAACTGTGGTAATATTCAGATTTTTAAAAGACAGGTTTAATATTGGTGCAAGGGTTTATTTATAAGAAAAATATTAAACTGGAGAGAACTTAGATGTGATTAATTCTTTCATTAAAAATCTCTGTTTCAAGGGCATTTTTCTTATGCTCTAATGTGCCAATAACTAAATTTTCACATAAAAGGTAAAAAAATTGGCAAATAATCAGTTCTCAATCTAGAATTGTTTTGTACAATGTAGCTATCCATTACCATATCATTTTAGCCCTAACAGTAACAGATTATTCCTTATATATGTATTAACTATAATTGTTGGATTTTTCAGTTTGCAGTTTCCAATTTTCTATTTCTTACCATTCAATTCCTAAAATTGGTTAGTCATATGCGCTAGGGCTATTAATTTTTTTTAAATATTAGTGGCTCAGATCTAACATAATTGAAAGCAGATAATGGTAGGGTTGGAAAAGAAAAACTTTTCTAGATATTCGAGAAGATAAACCTGGATTGAATCTAAATGTTTTACTTCAAAGGCATTCTCCATCAAAAGGTGCTGCTACAACTTGATTTAGACTTGGTAGGCAATGTCTTTGTATACTAAAACACATAATATGCTTGGAAGACGCAAACATGAAAGACAAAAGAACAGAGTTTTGCAACTTAAACAGTTCAAATATCTTGCTGAAGGATAAGGTTGGAATAGTGTCTGAAATAGCTCTATTGGCTTTTGTGTCATGGTATAAAAAGCTTACAAATAAAGACTATCTTTTTTTGAACCCGACTTCAGTCTTAATTTATCAGCAATTGGCTTAGTACCTGAAGAGTTCCTGAATTTCATTTTATCTCTTTTAAAGAAAAAATGTAATAGAAAATGCCAGTAAAAGAAAAGACATATAATGGAAATAAAATTGGGTTTCTCAAATGTAACAGGGTGCTCAGCTATATGCACATTGTCTCCATTGGTGCTGGCCAGGCTCCCTATTCCAAAATTCCTGTCTTTGTGTTAATTGTTAAAGAATTGTAAATGTTTATTTAAATAAAAGGACACTAGGAGATAGTCTAAAATTGTAAAATCATTTCTTTCTTTATCTCCATTTCAATTGGCGGGAACAATTTTCATATAGTTGAAAAGTAGTAAAAAATGAGAAGGTTAAAATATTGTGGGATTTCCAATTTCCAATTGATAACATCTTGGTTTATAACACAGCAGATTTAAATGTGGCTGAAAAGAAGAAAATGTGCAGTTCATAATTCAGCTCCTAGGACAGTTCGTTGTTGTATTGTTATCATAATTTTAGTAGTTTTCAGTATGTTATTGTGTAAAGGAATATTTATTGTCTTTTTATGTTTTAAATTGAAAGGGAAGTAGTGACATGTCATTGCTGGTTGAAGAACAGCCTTTCTATAAAATGGGCTTCACATTTAGTGTTTGTCATTCCTCTTTGAAAGATATTAAGTGGAATAAAAATTCTCCTGATATCTAGCAGGAGGATATTTACCTACAGAAATGTGAGACATTAAGTATATGGTCTCAGAAGGGTTGCAGTTTCCCAAGTCCTACAGATGAATTCAGGAGTGGGGGGTATAATAATACTTTAGACCTGACGCATGTGGTTAAAATAATTATGTAGCTTGTTTATTGTTTATTTCACTATCCTTTACCTCTATCAGAAAACTTAACAGAGAACCAGAGAATGAAAACAGCAGTTATAACTGTACAGGACCTCATCATAGAAATAGATACTGTTTTTCAAGTTTCTTTCCTGTTATCTCTGGTAGCAGAAGAAGCCCTGAAAATATATAATGTGGAATTATGATAAGTAGAAGAAATTCCTACTTTGGAAGGCATCTGTTTTTTATTGAAATTTATTTCAATAAACAATCAGATTGGATATTATCAATGTTGGATTCATACTCCAAGGGATAATGAACAAATTTGTATCTACAAAAGAGAAGTCCGGGGAGGGATGTGTGTTTGTATGTGCTCTATAGAAAACCACACTCCTGCACCAAACTCTCCCAAACTTGGTAGATAGATACCTTTCCGTAGGCAGACGGTCACTGTTGGGGTCACGAACCCCTAAACACTCCAGAATACCCCAGAAAAGTGTGGCAAAGTACACACCCTGCACAAAAACAGCAACAAAGTTGTACTACGCATGCCCACAGCCTCTACTGCACATGCCCACACCCTCATTTCAAAAATGGTGGTGCTGTTTGGAGAAGGAGACAGCGCGAGATGACAGGCTCAACTGTCAGAAGCAGCTTTCCTATTCCACCAGCCAGCTGGAGCAGCGGCATTGCCAGGTCTGGCCATCTCCTTTCCGGGTTCTGCCACATGGGGACAAGGAGCGGAGGTGCCATATACCGGCCCAGGAAGGAGCTTCCCTGCACCACCAGCCAGCTGGAGCAGCAGCATTGGCAGGTCTGGCCGTCTCCTTTCCCTGTTCTGCCACGCAGGGACAAGAAGCGGAGGTGCCAGACACCGGCCCAGAGAGAACACCAGGCCCAGCTAGGAATGGCCAAGAAGGAGCTTCCCTGCGCCGCCAGCCAGCTCCTCCTCCGGGCCAGACGCACCAGTCACGAGCCCTGGCCATAACACCGGTAATGGCTGCAACATGGTTGGGGTTTTTTGGGGGGGGAAAGGGTGCGCAAAGCTGCAGCAAAGCAATCCTAGGCCGCGGACATGGAGCAGGTGATGGGAGCACAACGGCAGAGAACAGGTGGCTTGGGCGGGGATGCTTGAGGAACCGATGCTATGCTCATGGAGGCAGCTGGGACAGGGATGGCTGAGGCAGTGGTGGACATGGCATCCACTGCTATGGACAAACTCGGGCGAAGCCCGGTAATCAGCTAGTAGACTTATATATTATTAGCGATAAATAAGGCAAGGAACTGTGGATTTAGAAATATGGATACAAAATAAACATGTTGACTGATGAAAGATGAATTTCTGTTTATCTATGTTTCCTACAAAGAAAGCAAAGAAATCCAGATGCCGTATTAAGTAAAAATATTATCCATTCATTGTTACTATATTCATTTACATGCATGTTTACTTTTCACAAGAAGAAAATACATTATTTAGTCCATTAGAATTCCCAATGTTATGTAGCTAGAAATTATCTTATGGCATTTACAGGTTACTTAAAATTAAATTGTAATCACATTTTAATTAAAAGTAATGTAGGAATAGCTCTCTGAAACTCAAAAATTTTATTCACTAACATTGCATGCAAACCAAATGCAAGTGGCAGAATTAAGCCCTTGCCACTATCTCGAAGGTCCAGGAGAGGGCAGTCTAACCACAATTTTTCCCTTTGAAATGAATATGCCCTGAATCAGTCACCCAATTTTGTACATTTTCAATCAATTTAAAATAAAAAAAACCTACCCAGTTACACCAGTACGTTTTTATTTATTTGCTTTTCTGATGGCAAATCTGCCATATGAATTACACTGTAATCACTTTGGAAGCTCTAAATTAGAAGGAATGATAGCATTTATTGGATTTTATTAAAAAAGTATTTACTTTTGTGAATTACAGTTCCCTTCATGAAGTGGTTGAAATAGCTAAAAAGGTGTAGGATTTTGGTGACGATAGACTCTCCTCCCACAATGTCCACCTTTCAAGCCCACATGCATAAGTTTGCCATAACTGATTTACTATTTCTCAGGTATATTATTCTTAGAGACATATATGAGAACTCTTTCCTATCTGTCCCCTTTTGTCACCTTTTTTTATGTGGGGTATGAAAAAGAAATGTCACTGCCTATTATTGCAGGAGAATCAATTTAGGAGAGGAAGGAAGTTTCATTTCTTTACCTCTGTTGTTTGGGTTTTGTGAAATAAACTTTAAAGTGAGATTATCACAATGGATGCCAGCACTGTCCTGGAAAAAATATGTCGGTGGGGAATACTTTCAGTAGATGTTGATGCCCATGAAAGGCATGTTGCTGCTATGTTTATTTTCCTTTAGACCGGCTCCTTCACGCCATCACAAAACAGACACCTCACTAGTTCTGCGGTGAAGTCTGACAACTGTGTCCTGACACTGTTGCCTGACTGTCTGGTAGTCAGTTTCTTGTGAACAGACCAAGAACTAAAACAATAATCAAACCCACAGTTTTCTATTTTAATGGTCTAGGCTGATAGCGGTTTGAGGAAGGCTGCTGGGATGAGTCTTCCCATTCACCTTTATCTTTGGCTTTAATAGGATTACCAGATCTTGCCTCCAAAAATCACCAGGTTACCAACACAACTTGTTTGGCAGCTCAGATCTGATAGCTGAAAGTTTTAGCCTTAACCTTATTTATATATTTTACAAAACTTTAAGGGGGTTTTAACAGAGTGAACAAAAGCTATTTATATAATGTCTCAATATTCAAATATTTTTCCTTAGCCCCTTATTTTTAGATTTTGAATTATAGCCACATTTGCTTGCTTGCCCTGCTCTACCCTCATTACATACACTACTCGGTGCAGAATTGTTCATCCAAAGGTTTCTGGTCTAAAGAAGAAGCTCAAGGAGAGTCCACTGCCTCTTTTTCAGCCACCCACTATTTTTTCTGATACCCTGTTTTTAATCGTTGTCATGGATCCTGATCTCCTAGGAGAAGCTTTGGCAAGGCATGGATGTCTTCTGAACATTCATGGGGGGGAAATTATCTGAAAGGCTTCTTGATGCAATTCATCCAGTTGTGAAACATAAAGACAGTACTATCATTATCAGAGTGTTTCTGGGTTCAATTCAAGGTGCTGGTGGTAACGTATATGAGGCTTTATAGATAACCTCCAGCACCTTGAATTGAACCCAGAAACATACTGATAATAAATAACCCTTACATGGGTTGGGACCAGAATATATGAGTCTCTACCCATTCAACTATGTCAAGCAAAATGGGCCTTCTGCAGATCCTATCAGACAAAGAATCTTGGCTGGTGGGGACCAGAAGACAAGCTTTTTCTGCAGTGGCCCCTGTTCTGTGGAACACCCTCTCTTTGGGGATCAGAATGCCCCCAATCCTATTAGCCTTTCATAAGACCTTAAAAACCTGGCTATGATTCCGAGCTTGGGGTGCTGAATATTCCAAGGGCCCGGTTTTCTGATTATATTGCTAACAGGCCAAATATATTGCTGTTGTGTAACTTGAGTTGGATATTTTTTAATGTTTTCACTCATTCTATTGTTTTTATTATTTTAATTTTGTAAATTTTTTAATTGTAATATATTTTATGAACTGTAAGCCACCCAGGGTCATTGACTGAGATGGGCAACCATAATATATTCCATAATGGGAGTATAGCCATGATGGTTTCCTGTATAGCATGATGTCATTCCACAATTTCAGCATGCCATTATAGGTGTGATGTTATTGGTTCCTTTTTGCTCTCAGTGTTCCCAATATACTTCATGTGGCTCAAGGGTGACATATCGTGACTTTTTCTCCCTTTGCTAAACTGTGTGTGTTTATGGCCAGCGCGTGACGCATCCGGCCCACAGGCCGCAAGTTTCACACCCTGATGTAGCTCATGAAGTGAAAAGTGATCCAAAAAAGTGTGTAAAATAAAACATTTATTTTATAAGATGCCACAATACTCTGCTGACTTTGATGCAAAATGCTCTAAAAGCAATATTAATTTATTCATTTCTTTCCGAGTTTCTTCCTTTTCTTCCACTAACTCACACAAAATTCCTGGTCTCTCACAGTGGTACAAAGCAGATTTAGGCACTATACTTGAAATCAGCATCTTGATCTGAGAATATCCGGCTAAATTATCTGGCACTTTTTATGTTCAAAGGTACAGGCAAATGCCATGGACCTGAAATGATAAGTCTATTTCTAGATACAGCCTGTGACCACCTGATCTAATCATAGCCCAGCACCATGTATAGCCAGCCATTCATTACAGGCTTAGCAAGCCACCTATTTATTCTTCCTGCCTCAAATTGCATAAAAAAGAAGATTGTAATGTGGGACATAGCTGTATATATACCTGGTGATCTTCTCTTGGCCTGGACCATTCAGTTTCAGGCAGCAGGTTCATAAGCTTCAAAGGAAGCTGAAGTAGAAAGCTAGTCTGAAAACAGGGGAGAGAAAAAAAGATATGGGGAAATGGTGAAGTGAGATCTCTGAGCAGCAACCCAATTCTTTTTAGCATTGTGACATAGGAGACACACAGCTATCTCTGAGAGTTTGCAGTCTTCATTGGAAATCCTCATTGGCTGTTAAAGGGACATCATTTTCTACATGGTTTAATAATTTAGCCTGACAAAAAAGTCCCATTTTACTTCTCAGATTCTTAAAGACCCTCTTCTTTTCACCCTAGGGATTCTCTAAGTGCCTGTAGACTGTTAGAGCTGTCGCATTTCCCTAAACCAGGCCAAAGCCAGTTAACTTATGTTGGAATCTCCTTTTCTATGCCATTCATATATAACAATAATGATTATCATAATAATGTAATTAAAACCTTGCTGCCCCTTCATAGTCCAAACAACTGTCTTACATTTTTTTTAATGGTTATCATTCACGATACCCAACAGTTTTGTACTTTACGTGGCCAATCAATCCCAATTGTCAGCTTGATTTGCAAAGTACATTTCTGATTTCCTTTCAGCACATTGTGAACTTAACTGTTCTTTTTGAAGCTTTTATGCTTTTCCACAGGTCAGCAGTAGAATTTAACTTTGCTATTGATTGCTTGTGATCGCCAATAAATGTAGCACAAAAATTCAAAAGACTGTACCAGACTACCATCTGGCAAAGTGAAGAGGGGAAAACACCCGGCAGTGATTTGATGTCTTTAAAATAAGATGATGACAACTAGACAGTCAGAATGAGAGAGATTTTACATTTGTGGGATTTTCTGACTTGGATGTAAGATCTTTTAGTTGACCCCAGATAGATAGAATACAATTTGACATAGATAGTGGTGAACACCATACCATGCTTCAATAACTTGGATTAGCCTTGAATTAATGATGACAAATATGGTGATATTTTTCATCTTGAGGCTTTCCCCAAAGTATAATATTAGTCTGGCTAGGAAGATGAAGTGAAAAAGAATTAAAGTGAGAAAGAATTAAAAGGATGGGGCCCAACCATGCTACCATAGTTGTCAAGTAGGATAAGATGCCAAGTGCCTGCAGTGGGTGGGAGTCCAGATATATAAGCTGCCTGAACACGACATCAGATTCCAGTGGAAGAGGTGGCAGACAGAGGAAGATCTGCTTTCCGAATGGCTCTTTGCACCAACTTATATAAAGGGAAGCTTTGGAATCATGAATTTAATAACATTTTGTCTAAGGTAGGTCCTGTTCGTATCTCATATATAATAATATAATGTAATACAATGCTATGTAATACTTTGAACTGAGTTTTTTTCTTATTATTTTCTAAAGTATACGGAATTGCATGCAATAGAATAGATCTTCTTTTTCATGTTTGCCATTCTTCTGAATATTATTCAATACAGAATTCTGTATAAAGCATACCTTTCATTTTAGTGTGTGCATCCTAATGAATAACACAGCTAAATCAAAGATTTTGATGACGACTGGGGAAACTCGGAGGATGAGAGGGGGGATGTCCATAAATATCCAGTTATTCAGAGAACAAAGATATCAGAATTCATGAAGCTCAGCTTCTATGAGAAAAAAGAAAATTGGCTCTATAGTACAGTGAGTACTATGATAGATTCAGACTCAATGGAAAGTCTCTAAATTGATAGAAAGGACTTGATGAAGATAAGTCAGAAGAATACTAAAGAAAAGAAGAGATGTGCTAGAAGTAGACAATAAAGAACATTTAAAGTCAGCAGTGGTAGAAATGGCAGAACATAAAAGCAGCCAAAAGAACTAGGCCAAAACTAGTAAGTGAGCAAATCTGAATAAACATTGAATGGTAATGATATAGCTAAGATAAAGATTTATTTTATTAAACAAATTTATATAGCTGCCAAATGCACACAAAGTGGTTCTGGGTGTCATATAACATTAAAAATTATTTACAATTTAACTCTCCCCCTCCCCTCTCCCCCACCCTGTGGCAATGACAACAGAATCAAACAAGCCACTTGATCAATTCTGAATGGGGTCCCCAAACCTGATGACAAAAACATGTCTTCAAGATCTTGCAGAAAAGCAACAAATATCAACCTTCTTTGGAAGGTTGATATTCCAAAGGGAGGGAGCCACCACAGAAAAGTCCTTGTTCCTAGATCCCACCAGATGTTTTTCTTTGGGACTTGCAATATGCCCTGCCTTCCTGTGCTGTGGACTGGGTAGATGTAATCAGAGAATGGTGGTTGCCTTGTAGAGCTTTAAAGGTGATAACAAGCACCTTGAATTGCACCCGGAAGCAAATCAGCAACCAGTGCAGCTCTTGCAAAAGAGGTTGCATAGGCAAATTTGGACTTGCACTGCTGTATTTTGAGACAACTGAAGCTTTTGGATGCTGTTCAAGGGTAGCCCATGTAAAGCACATTATAATAGTCCAAATGGGACCAGGGTGTGGGTGACTGTGACAAAGGTCTTGGTCCAGGGTGTAACTTGTGCAGAAAACGCAGTTGTGCAAAGGCCCTCATGACCATGACTGCTGCTTCATCCTCAATCTGGAGTCACAAGTCCAGGAGAGCCCCCAGATTATGCACCTGATTTGTCTGGACCAGTGCAGTTCCTGGAGAACCCCCACAATCTCCACAACAATTCTGCAAAAACCAAGGATTCCCAGACCTAAAGCCACTCCACCTTCTAGGGTTTAGTTTTAACCTGTTGCTCCCCATCAGGCAGCAGGTTCATAAGTTGTTGATTAGTTCACATCGACAACCTCCAGGCACCATGAAAGGGTGGTCGTGACATACTTAACTCACCACAGGCAAAGATGTACAACTGAGTATCATCAGCATACTGATGATATCTCACCCTGTGCTGATGGATGATTTCACTCCATGCTTTCATGTAGATGTTGAAATAATAGTGGGAAAAGTGGAGTAAGCAGCTACCCAAAGCAGGGGCTGAGGGACAGATCTCTGGCTCCCAATCAACATCAAATGGAAATGGTCTCAAAGAATGGAGACAAACCAGAACAGTAATAGATCCCCCCACCCTCATCTGCTAGCAATGTAGAGATGGATAGGCTGTATTGGTGGTTTTGGGGGGGAGCCATATTTGACTGAATTAGATGCTGACTAGTGAGGCGGGGCTGGCAGGAGTGCAATGAGTTTGGATGAACTCTCTTCGTCCCAATGGAGGGGGCCATTGGGGACATGCCAGAATGGGGAGCAGGGATTAAATGTTTCTTGTGGTCTGCTGCTTCCTTTGTTCCCCTTCCCCTAAGCAAAATGGCAGGCAGTTCTGTAAATGAGCCAAAGAGAAGGAAGAGGCTTCACCGAGACTCACATGAGGGTTGTGAGGGGATGAGAAATAGCACAGGCTTATAATAAACTAGCTGATGACCTGGCATTGCCCGGGTATAGTCGGGCTGACACTAGCTGTAGCTAGTAGCTGTATGTGTGTTGGTTTTCCTTTCCTTTCCTTTCCTTTCCTTTCCTTTCCTTTCCTTTCCTTTCCTTT
>JANHJO010001844.1:132212-157244 GCA_032468235.1 Pseudoxyrhopus heterurus | reverse complement strand
AAAATGGAAGATGAACAAGTAAAAGAAACAATTTTTGATAGTATGGTCAAAAAATTTCAGCTAGAATTAGATAAATGGCAAAACTTTGGGATAGAAATTACAAACTGACAATGACTACCGCGTATAAGGAAAACCCATATAAAATGTTTTATAGGTGGCATCTGCCACTGGCAAGACTAGCAAAGATGTTTAACAATATGTCTGCCAAATGTTGGAAATGTAACCAGACACCAGATACCTATTACCATATGTGGTAGATGTGTATGAAGACAAAAAAACACTGGACGAAAATACACACATGGCTGGAGATGATGATTAAGCAGCATATAAATTTAAAGCCAGAAATATTTTTGTTAGGTATAGTACCAGTAAGCTATGATAAAGGGACTATATACTCATACTTAATGCTTCATGTATTGACAGCAGCGAGATTTGTATTTGCACAATATTGGAAAAATGAGAATATCACACAAGACGAAAACGTAATCTGGAAAATATTGGATTGTGCAGAGATGGATAGATTGACATTAAAAATAAAAGATAAAGGAGATACAGAGTATTATTCAACATGGGATAAGTTTTATCATTGGTTAGATATAAGAGGCAGAAGTTAGAAGAAAGATTATTGTTATGTGTATATAAAAGATGAATGTTATTTATGACCATAAGCATGCTAGTATAATTAATATGATTACAAATAAGCTAATATAACTAATTATTGCTATAATTACTACGTATATTATTATTATTATTACTACTAGTAGTATATCTGTTTTCTTTTCGGTAAAATGAAGTGCCTGGACAATATACTGTTTTCAAAATATTTATATATAAATAATAAAAAATATATTAAAAAATCTGTCATTACATCTGCTGGAAGCAGCAGTTAAAAGTGCATTGTGCAAAAAGCATTTTCTTCTTTGAGGACATATTTCCTAAATACCCTTCTAGTTTCAATGAAGTCTTGAGAGAGGGATTGTAATTTCTATCTCTCTCCCCCCCCCACCAGAAAATTACTTAGTGCCTCATTTTTATGCAGAAAATACATGTATTTCATAATTACTTTACAATAGATAGATGCCATCTATAAATACAGAATTAGGCAAACTTGGCACTTGATTATCTGTCTCTTTCCCTCAAACAAGGGAAACAAATGCATTATTTCATCTGCAATAATTATGCAGTTTCTCAATATATAAATTTTAATATTTATGATTCACACTATTGTAGTGAACATTTTCATTTTAGAGTAGACAAATCTATAAATCCTTACATAAATTTTAAAAACAAATTAACTTTTATTATAATAATATGCTTTTTATTTCATTGGTTGCACAGTTCTAATCAAAACCAGACTAAAAATGAAAGCAAAATTATGATTTCATTTTCAGAAAATACAGGAGAGCAGTGTTAACCCTTTTCTCTTAAAACAGGGAAGATGAAACTGTAAAAAAATTAGATGTTTTAGTGTGTTTTGATATCTTCTGTGTCATAATAATGCATTTTGTGGAAAAAATAGTGTTAATGACTCACTATAATAAATCAATTGAAGGAGCAAAGGAAACTATAAATACTGTAGGAAGAATGGGGAAGCATCAAAGAACTGAGAAATATAGTAAAATATTGTTCCAGTAATTCTGATTCAGATTTGCCTCTTTGTGAAATGGCTCTAAAAAATAATGACAAGGACACTAAGTAAGTCCCAACACAATCTCACTGGAAAATGACTGAACTCTGATGAACAGCAAAATGATGTTGTCTTTAAATGCTTACATTTTTATTAAAAAAAAATCAATATAGTTAACATAGTTCCAAGTCCTTTCATTTTCCCTCAAATATTCCAGTAAAATGTTTGTGCTGTATTATCATAAATTATAAAAACAAGCTGCATTATAAAGCTTTATTAAAATAAACATCTTCAAGTAGATCACTTCCTAAGAAATCCGGAAATATCCAGACTAGATTAATTTGCACAGATTATTTCAGAAAATTTCTTTCAAAATTTTCTGGAAAACCAGCTTCATTGGACAAACACTCCTATTCTTTGACCACAAGAACAAAGAAATTAATTCTTTAGAGAAATGTTTCTAGTAAACAAGATGCCCAATTGGAAAGATGTGTTAAATGTGGACCAACTGAGTACTGCATCCCATAGAAAATGGTATGGGCACAATCCCATTTATCTTATTTGATGTCGTTTTATACATACACTGAATAAATTTTAAATTAAGAAAACAATTTAATATTTTCTTTAAAATTAAGGAAGTATTTCTGCTCATGCATGCAAGCAAATAAATTGACAAATATTATTGTAATTAATGTTGTTAAAAGCAATACTTACTGGACCCAGCACCAGGATTAATGAAGTTGTTAGATAGTATGTGAAATTCCCTATCAAAAGATGGGACACAATCTACAGCTGCTACTTTCTAGAAAGTGTGAAAATTCTTTAATTCTCCTTGCTTCAAATTAAAATTTATAGTATTTGGTGATCAGCATTTTGAAGTTATAATCTATTGTCAAAAGTTTTATTTAAAGCAACTACTGTACATTAACATGAATTGATTAATGTATATTACAAGCCACCTTAGGGGCACTATGCTCTGGAATATTTTCTGAATAAAGAAAAAAACAGGTAATTACATGCAGTTTATCTAGGAAATAATCCCCTGGGTATTTTCTGTAACTATATCTGCATAATGTAAATTTTTAAACTATTTTCAAGGAAGCTTGATTAGTCTTATGTACTGAGTTCCTAGGGATGCAGTGACTCAGCCATTAAAGCCCAGTTCAAGACCCCAGTGCTGTGTGATGGGGTGAGCTCCTGTTACTTGCCGCCAACTCCTGCCCACCTAACATTTCAAAAGCATGCAAATGTGAGTAGATAAATAGGTACTACTTTGGTGAGAAGGTACAGTATTCCTTGCACCTCAGCGTATAGTCATGTTGGGCACATGACCATGGGAAGTATCTTCCAACAACACTGGCTTCTCAGCTAAAAAATGGAGATGTGCACTACCCCCTACAGCAGAGGTCTCCAACCAGTGGTCCGCGAGAAAATTTTGGTGGTCCGCAGCACACCCGGGTGGAGGAGCTGCTCCCACTGATCAATGGGCCAGTTGTGTGACTAGAGCTCTGGAATATGGGACCGGCCAGGCAGCTCGTGGTGGGGTTGGAAATCTCTGCTGTAGAGGGAGGCACATGCAACTTGCAACTTTGCAGGAGGTGCAATGTGCAAGGAGTAGCGCAGCCCTCGCTGGCCGAAACAAGGTAAAGGTGCTGTTGCTGCAAGAATGGGGGGGGGGCAGTACAGACAGGCTGAAGCAATGAATGTCGGCAACCCACGGCTCTTTCGTCCCCCTGCAGTGGCTTCCTGTCGGCTGAACCCACCACTGGCTAGCCCCACCCCTCGCTCACCTCTCCCACTCACTCCTCGCCTGGCCTGAGAAGGGAAGGGCGGGGGATGGAGATTCACGAAGCTTCATCTCTTGCTCTTGGTGTTTCTCCTGGCCCTTGTTGGTACTCTGTGCACCTCAGTCACACAGGAAGGCGCACAACTTCCTCTCAGTCCCGAGACACTGGCCCGACCCAGCCATTTCTCTGGCCTGCCCACTGCTCTTGCAGCGGAGTTAAATTTAGTGTGCTTCACAGTGGGGGAAACACCATCCCCCCTCCTCCTGGAGCCCATTACGATGTGGCGTATCAGCTGCAGGCGGGTCGGGCCAGTGTCTCAGGGCAGAGAGCAGGTTGTGCGTCTCCCCAAGTGACCGAGGTGCGTCCAGCACCAACAAAGGCCGAAGAAGCACCCACGAGACCCAGAGCGCCAAAGAATCAGAATGAGAGAGAGAGATGAGAGAATGAGACAGATGAGAGTTGAGAGATAAGACAGATACAGACAGAGAAAGAGAGAATGAGAGATGAGAGAGACAGACAGAGAAGGGGGAGAGAGATGAGAGAGAGAGATGAGAGAGATACAAAGAGAAAAAGACAAGGAGAGATGAGAAAGAGATACAGAGAGAGATGAGAGAGAGAGAGACAGGGAGGAGAGATGAGAGAGACAGAGAGAGATGAGAGAAAGAGATGAGAGAGATACAGAGAAAGAGAGAGAGATGAAAGAGATACAGAGAAAGAGAGATGAAAGATAAAGAGATACAGAGAGAGGGAGAGGGAAAGAGATGAGAGAGACAGAGAGACAAAAAGAAAGGGGGGAGAGAGATAGAAGATACAGAGAGAGAGAGAGATGAGAGAGAAAGCAAGAAAGAGAGAGATACAGAGAGAGATGAGAGAGAGATGAGAGATCCTCGTGTTTTGTTTTCTGTGGGAAACGGGTCCAAATTGAGTGTTTTAAGGTTGCAGAAACAGGCGGCCAAGCCAAGTGCCTGAAGGACCCCATCCTGTCACTGGGAGTCCAGGCACTTCAGCGAGAGGCACGCTGGATTCATATTAGTGGTCCGTGGATTTAAAATTATGGATTTAGTGGTCCCTGAGGTCCAAAAGGTTGGAAACTTCTACCCTAGAGTAAAGGGGAAACCTTTATCTTTACTGAGATCCTAATTTATAAGTTGAGTTGTGCAGCCACAATATTGTAATTTAGTGATAGAAGCAAAATCTAAAGGTAAATTGAGCAGAAGAATATAGTAAAACCCAAAATGAAGAAACTGCAGCGGATGTAGTTGAAGGCAGGTGGACAATTAACAAGGTTATGGCAAGAAAGAAGTGCACATTGCTTCAGAAATATTCATTAATCTACATAAGCTTATCATTAACCTGAGTACAATTTCATAAATATCACCAATTCAATACTTTTATGTAATATACCATCATAACCAGGATTACAAATCTAGCTGTTAAACTCCTTAATATTACTGAAAATAGATTTATGGTCCTTCTCGTGTAGCTAGTGTATTTTTAACTTCCGAGCTGGATATAGAATCACTGTATTTTTCAGTCCTACCTTTAAAACATTCCATTTGTTCCAGAACATGGCTATACTACAAATACTGTATACTGTAAAATCTTATCTAGATTCTTGTATTATGCTGAGTTATATGATTGGTTTAGCATGTGGTGTATATTCAGCGACTATAGTTGTAAATTACATTTGATGCCTTAGTATATTGTTACCTGAAACCACATTACATTACTGTTTCAGATTGGATGGACGAGCTCTTAGTACAATGATTAAATCAATAACTTGGATCATTGATTTCCGACTAGTTATACAAAGAGAAATTCCACTAAATTCATCTGACACTTTGAACTTTAAGCAAGAATCTTTAATTCGGTTAAAAGAATCATAACAACACTCAAGAGATCCCAAGAGGAAATAGGAGGTTCATTGTTTTCTGGGTTCTTTCTTGCAAGATCCTAACAAATACTTTTACTACAGTAGGTATGCAATTCAGATCTATATACTATAGAAGTGAGAGCCAGCTTGGTGTAGTGGTTAAGGCATCTTATTAGAAATTGGGAGATTGTGAATTCTAGTCCTGCCTTGGGCACAAAGCCAGCTAGGTGCCATGGAGTCAGTTAAAGTATTTTCAGCCCTAGGAAAGAGGCAATGGCAAACGACTATTGAAAAAGCTTGCAAAAAAAACCCTGCAGACTCATTCAGGAAGACTTTGAAAATCAGACATGAGTGAATGGGGTAAAAAATGCTATAAAACTACTTTAACCCTAACTACTTTCGCATAATATAGTTTATTTATGGTATTCACACAGTAAATCCACTTCAGGTGTCATAACAAAGTATGCTCAACTTATCACTCCCTCTCACAATTGGAATATCAGCAAATTTTGTGCTGGCAAGCAAACCTCTCCTTCCTTCCTTGTGTTGTGCAATTAAGAACAAATCATGTTTACATTACAACTTGTGGATAAGGTATTCCTTATTTCTCACAATCTGAAGTACAATATGGACTTAAACACCACATTGAACCATATTACAAAATGCCTCATCTTAAAATATAGACTGAATTTCTTTTATGGTTTCTGAACAAACGATTAAGCTCTCCTTTATAAAGCAATAGAAGGCTTTATATTCTACAAAATTTCAGTAGAACATCCAAATTAAAGTGAATTTTGATTATTTCAAACCCTACAAAACTCTAAAATAAGTGGCACACAACTGCACAACCTGTGATTTCTTAGTAAATATCATTCACACACAGCTGTCCCTAATTTCAATGTCTATACTCACAGCTGTCTATGCAAACAGTTGTGAAGATATTATTTTCCATAAAAGAAAAGAAAAATCTAATATTTTCTGTAACTATGGTTTACAAAACACTGATATCTAGCTTCTAAGCAGTCCTTATTAAGCATTTTGCTAATGACATATTTTAAGTTGAATTAAAAATTAGAATGAATTATATGCCTAAGGTAGTATAGTATCATGCTTACATAAACCTATTAAACACTAATTTTGTATTGAATGCATTTACATATTGCACTGAGCCTAGACCCATCACATAATAGCGTTCCATAATGAAACCAGAAAATTCTTACTAGAAAAGTCCTATTTAACACAAGAAACTTGCTTTTAATTAACATTTATGATTGCCCTATATGTCCAGTTTTCTTTACAGAAAAAAATAAAATACCAAAGACTGAAGATTTTGAGAGTTCAGAACTGCCAAGTAGCAACAATACTGAACAGGATAAGCGAAATAACCCAAAGGGAAATAAAAATTACATAATCATAATTCATTTTGTAGAAATTACTTTGGAACTCCATCTGTCTGGTAAAATACGTCTAAACCTTACGGAGAGCTCAGCAGAGGTGAAAAGAACTGCCCTTTTAGCTGCCTTCATACAACACACTGAAGTCATGGCTTGCATTGCCAACTGTAATTAATTCGCATGAACACATCGGCACAAACCATAACGGCTCGATAAAAACGATAGGGCACAAATAAAGGGGGGCACGTTTTTGGGTCAGCAGCCCGGCGCCAACTTCGGTAGCGTGCGACTGATTTTCCTACTTGGCAATCGGCGGACGCTTTTTCGGGTTTCCATAGAGAGCCCTTTTCCCACATTTGCTTTTAAAGGTGTGCTGTGGCGAAATTAACTTTCCGACAGGCAACCTTGCAGTCGTTACTCAGCCCAAACCAAACCAAAGACGTGGGATATCGAGATAAGTCTTGGCGGGCGGGAAGCGGGTTTCCTGGGACATAAAGGCAAGCAGGGATGCTCTCTGGAGGCGAAGGCTTGGGAGCCTGAAGGCGAACCGGTAAAGGAACCGTTACCACAGGACACGGGGAGCCGCGGGGGAAAGCGGGGCGCGTGTTCCGAGGCCGAAGCCGCTCGGACTTCCCCGACTTCCCCCCCGCCCCACGGAGAGCGTACCCTGCTACTGCGACGAGGGGATGGCGAGCGACGCGAAGAGCGACCGCTGGACGGCGAGCGGTGAGGACGGCGGCCCCGGGGAGACGGAGAACGGGAGCGGCGCGGGCTCCGGCCTCGACTTGACCCGGTGGTCAGGGTGGCCGAAGCACCAGACCGGGAACATCGGGAGCCTGAGCTGCTGTTCTCTTTCGGCCGGCTGGAGGAGATCATGCTCGGGCGTCCGCAACCGGGACGGTACATCATGCAGAGACAGCGGTGGCATAAAAAGGCTCCCGAGGCCTCTCGCCCCTCTTTCGTTCGCCCCTTTTTTTTCCGCTCTCTCGCTTGACCACCCCGCGCGGAACGCGCATGCGTACCGGGCGCCAAAGGTCCGGAAGCTTTCTGCGTGCGTCCTTTCAAGATGGCGGGAAAAGAGTGCGAGTCGCGTGAAGAAGGTGCCGCGAGATCTGCAAACCGAGCGCGCCGCGGTTAGAAGAGGAAGGAGGGCGCTCTCCTGGCTTTCGCAATAGGGAGATGCTCGCCACTCCGTTCCTCTGAAAGGGAGCATCTCCCTCGCTCTATAGAAAGTCGTAGACCCTCGGGGCACCTTAAAGGCCGACGCATTTATCCAACTGGTGTTCCCGTCCGCAAAAACCGTATCGCTTAGTTGCATTTAAGTGTAGTGGGCTAAATACTGCAGGCAAGCAAACTTTCCACTTGAAACTGTAACCGCGTTTATTTCTCGATATGGTCACCTGCAAATGGATCTCTCAAGTATTCGCAGAAACAGTTTTTCAGAATTCAGCTGCATAAACGAATGTGAATTCTGTTGGTTTGCAGTAGAAAATTTATATATACACTGTAATCATTCATGTGACAGACTAAGATTTGACAACACTCTCCTGTAACAAAATTTCCAACTAGCAATTGAAAAACTTGAGTGGCCAATCTTATTTATCAAGCCCCCCCCCCTCCATGGTATACAAAGGGCTCTTTTGCACAGCTGCCTCAAATTGTTTTCCCTACTGTTACAATGGCTGGAGCTGAATTGAGACATTGCTGTCCAAATTACCATCCACTCTTCAGCTAGGGCAATTATCACTAGAAGAATATTTGTGCCTCGGGTTGAACTGTGTGTGGGATCCTTAGTGTTCCCTGAGCTTGGTTGTTTTCTTGGAGACTTCATTACCAAATTAGATAATATCTAATTTGGTAATGAAAAGTAGTAATAGGGAATGGGGTTTGCTCTCATTTGATATTCTAGTGCAGTGGCCCCCAACCTTTTGGGCACCAGGGACCAGTTCCATGGAGAAAAGTTTTTCCACGGACCGGAGGTGATGTGGTTTTGCATGCTGCCTGCATCCTGCAGATGGGGCTTTGCTTGTTTGTGCGGCCTGGTTGCTGGCATGCTACAGACTGGTGCCAGTCCATGGACCGGGCGTTGGGAACCCCTATTCTAGTGGCTTGCCCTGGCCATGATGGTAATTATGCTGGTCAGGTCTTCTGGCTGGATAGTCAGTGGTTACCGAAACCCTCCAATCGATAGTTTCCCCTGCATCTTTATACCTCCTATCCATGCTGGAAAAGCAAGAATTCTGACCACACACAATTTCCAGTGATAGGCTTTTTGTGTGACCCCCCTCCCTCCCACGCTTTCTCCTATTTGGCACATTCCTGTTCAGTGTACCCAGAAATGGATTGATGAAGAACAATATAGTGGTTAGGGAACTAGGTTAGAAATTGGTAGACTGAGTTCTACTGCCCTTTGGGTATGAAAGCCGCTGGGTGACTTTGGGCCAGTCACATTCATTCAGCCCAATTCTTACAGGGCTGTTAATGAGGAAAACCAGATGAGGAAGAAATATTAGGTATGTTCACTACCTTAAATTATTTATAAAAAATAATAAAGGTGGGAGATAGACACACACATACCCACACACACTTGCTCACAAAGCATTCAGGTTTTACATGAGTGCACCAGTGACAAATAAGAATGCAGACTTTACCACAATTGAAGTAAAGCACACCAGAAAATACTGCATTTGGAATGGAACAGGAAAATGCAGTTGCAGGCTGCCTTCAATATAGGCACGAGCTGAAGATAATATCTGTTCAAGACCTCGGCAACTACTCAGTTTTGCCCATCTATAGTGAGTCGTGTGGAAGAGCCCAAAGGCAAAAATTACAGCAATAAGGGAAGCACAGGGGAACTATTCAGATATGAATGAATCAGAAATAAAATATTCAGTCTTTAGCAATAGCCAAGTCCATCCTCCCGGATCAGTTTAAAAGGACATAGAAACTTTAATAAACAGATTACCACATTATCATATAAGATTTACCATCATTATACATTTTGTCTCCTAAAATAGCAGATCAACTGTTCAGAAGCAGCCATAATCTATTAAAAATATGATCATTAAGATAAAACAGCACAGAGTTACTGGGAGTCAGCTGAATATACATTTATTAAATATATCTAAATGGAAACTATAAAAGTATTTTTTTTTAATTAAGTGGCCAATTTCAACATATGTATGGTATTACCATAAATTAGGGGTATGGTGGCTCACAAGGATAGGGTGCTGGACTAACAACAGGTGGATGTTTGAGACCCAGTTGCTGCTGCAGAATGGGATGAACTGCCACACACTCTAGCTCCATCCAATCCAGCAATTCGAAAGGGGATGACTGCGAGTAGATAAATGAGTACCACTTAACGGACACGAAAGAAGCCCCCAGCTGAATGTGCCCGGAGCAATGGTGATGTCACTGGCTGATCCTTTCAGCATGGAAAGTATCTTTTGGTCTTTTGATACGGAAGTATAACAATAAATTGCCTTCATGATCCCTAAATTTGTACTACCTTTCTTTCCCATTAGTAACCATAACTTGTTTCTAATTCTAAGACTATAGTATGTTATGTTATATTCTTATATTTATTATATTATATTGCAAACATACAGTTTCTACCAAAATTCTGTGACATAATTTTACGTTATACCACAATCAGCTTTCCTGGCAAATGAGAAAGGGTTTCATGTAACTGCCTGCAGTCCACAAGGTACATTTCCAAGTCTTAGTTTTTTTTTTAATTTAAATTATAAATTTAAATTAAATATAAATTTAATTTAAATTTATATTAACTTTGCCCCTACAAGTACTACCGTAATTTGTAAGCAACATTGCTAACTGAAGTATTCAGAATTAAATACTAGGATCCCTTCAGGGGCCTAAATTAATTATTTGGTTGCAACTTCTTCAATCTTAATAAAAAAGGTATGCTGAGTATTTTTTAATCTTTCTCTATCCAGAAAGTGCAGTACAGTAAATGAACATTTGATCCAGTCTGCTCTCATGCTGGTATAAAGTTCATCATTCTAAACAGCAGAGGCCGCTGGACTGGAAAATAACTACCATAGCATCTGGAGCACAAAACATTCATAGAGAAAAAAATGTAGAATAAAACACCAATCATTTCCTGTTCAGTGGAAATTCACTATTATGAAGATGATGCCATAAGATTTGCTTTAACGAGGTGAGCTGACATGGGCTAACTTATTTTTTTTCTGCAATTCAAGACATGTATAGACAGCCACAGCATGGGAAACATTGGCTTTGACAATAAAGAGCCGACCGCACAAAAACTTCTCTTTCCCGAAAACGTTTATCAAGGAAACCATGTGTAACCTCGTATTTTTATTTGAACCAGTCAATTCTTAATCAAATCGTAACAGTGGCCTCCCTTGTCAAATCTTGTTTTCTAAAAACATGCCAGGATTTCCGCAGAAGCGGGGGAAATTCTACTTCGTTAAAATCCTAGATTTCCTCTTGCCTCCGTCACCAGTTTGCTCTTTCGATCCTCTTAGAGCCCAAACAAAACAGGGCAACAAAAGAAATCCGGAAGTTGCGTTTCCAAAAGAAAACTTTTATAAGATCCATGCGAAGGTTTAGGAAAGAAACCCGGCTTTTGAATTCCGGCTTGGTTTTTTCTTCCTTATGAAGTGGGCGACATGAGGGGAACTGTTTCAGATCAATCCTCCGATCCATGAAACCGAAATCAGGCAGGTGTGAATGTGAGGTGTCTGCCGGGCACACACGGGTGGCTTCGACTGCCTCTTCTTGGCTCGTGGGAGTTTTGCTTAAAGGCGGCTCAAAGCCTTCCCCTCGATCTCTCCTTTAATGCTGGCCCTTTGCTCCGGGGCGAAGCAGCACCATTTGTAACGTGCAGAAGCATTCTGGTCAAGGCAGTTTTATGAGTCCCCGGCAGAGCGGATGGGCAGATATCGCTTTTACGTCTCCTGCATGAATGACTTTGGCTGATGCCGGAAAGCTATGCAGGAGAAGAGAGTGGAGCTGATAAGTTACTGGATCGGAAACCTTGATCCTAGTGGTTTAAGGAGCTGGTCTATGTAGATCTCTTGACAGCAATATGGTTTGCTACCGTTTTCTTCCTAAATATTTTTTTCCCAGCTTTCTGGTCTGCCTTAGAAATCTTACAAACTTGTTACTCCTTAAGGGCTTCTATTAAACCAAACTGGGCATCAATCCTTATACTTTGCAGGGAGCCTTCATTTCTCCCAAAGTTTACATTTGTTTATATTTTATTTGTTTAGCAAATTCATCCATCTAGTTGAACGTGACTCTGGGTGGCGTAAAACGAACAACAGTTAAAACAATATAATACTTGCTTAATATTGATTTATTTATTTGGTCTGTTTTTCCTTTAGGAATTGTTTTCCTTTATTGTTATTATAGTTTCCTGGACGTAAGATGGAAGAGGTTCTGGCTGATCTATGTGGGACTAGTTCCATAGATCCACTTCCTCTCTGGGTTCATAGTAATGTTGGACACTGTTTTAACCAGCTGCTTTTAAATGTGGCTACTCATGTCATCCTTGCTGTAATAAGTGCCTGCTACATAGGAACTCCAAGGTATTTTGCAGTCTCTAAATTAACTCCTCACTCATAAAACATCTTTCATTTAATTTGAAATAATTGCATGCTGTTATCTTCTATGCACACTATTAACAACATACTAACATACATACATACACATGCCCATTATATATGGGAGGGAGTAATTAATTTGGCCACAAAATTTTTTTATTAACAAACATTTTATGTTAGCTAAAATGATCATTTGTATGGATTAGAAAATATGTATGACATACTTACCTATCACCCCACCATATCACCCTCAATGTATCCAATTAAGTATTTGCAAACAAAGCTATTCTTTTCCCAAAGAGAGGCTGACTTTGGTGATTGACCAAAGCTGTTCAGATTAAGTGAAAATTCATTTTTTTACAGTTATGTATACATTCATATGTGTTAACGCAATCATTTATGGGTAGAGAGAGATTGGGGTATCCTAAACAATTTCCTGGGGGAGGAATTCTGTGCTAATCTTCAAAAGACATTGTGCTGCTGTTCGGGTTTTCTTTCTTTGACAGATTTTTTTTTAAAGGAAGCATAATGAAGAAAAATAAAGAAAAGCCTTACACAGAAGTCCATGAATAAGATTTGGCAATTGCACAATTAATATCATTGAAGAATTCTTGTTTAGCTTTCCTGCTCTGAAAGATGTTTCCACTGATTTAATCACTATTTTCCCTGCTCATTGCTTTAAATTTTGCATCCAATAGTGCTTCAATACCTGAAATGCATTAACAATACAACCCCAAGAAAATTTACTTAGGATTAGACGTCCTTGAAACTTTCTTAATTTAGACCACATAATTTTTGTTGATAAAGCATTCAAATATATCTACACAAACACAATTTAAGAGATTAATCTTTCTTTTTTCATTAAATAAGGTTCTCAAACAACACACTAGAAAGAGCAGCTTTTTATCTGAATCATCATTCATTTCAGAAACTGGAGATATACCATTTCAAGAATAAGGAGGGGAAAGGATATTAGAAGAATACTAATACCAATTTAATGCTTTTTTTTTTTTGGTCCTTTATTAGGTCTTTCGGCTCACAATGTGCATACAGACTGGGGTGGAAATACAGAATTGCTGCATCTTTTATCCTTGCTGGTTTGTCCATCCTTGATATAATCCCAGCAATCCTTTGGCCACAGAAATTGGATCCTTTCTGCCTGAAAGTTCTAACAAGTGGCACAGCTGCACTGGCATGGCTTACTCATAGCCTGGCACTTCTTGCTCTCTACAGATCTCCATGCAGTTTCAGCCGTGGTCCTGCTGTCCTACCAATCTTTGCCTTCTTTCCAGTCCCATCTCTTATCATCACATTGATATGGCGCTGCCAGATGGAGTTGGGTGAGCAGCCCCTTCAACTTGCCACAGCCCTCAGGCTCACTCTTCTCTGCCTCCAGTTAGCTTTTCTACTTCTCTGTCTCATTGGGTATATCATCCCTGTAGGCAATAGGCAAGACCTTTTCTCCGTCAACGACCCCTCACAGCATGAACCCTTGATCACAGCTTCACAGTTCTCTGAATCCACTTGGGAGGCAGTGGCAGAGGATGGTGAGAGCTGGCTGTCACGTTTCTCATATGCTTGGATGAACCCTCTTATAAAGCGTGGCTACCAGTGGAAGCTGAATAAGCCACAAGATGTCTATCAACTCCCTCAACAACTGCAGGCCAGCAAAGTCTGTGAACACTTTTACTCCTGTTGGCTGAAGAAGGCAGCTCTTGCTTCAGAAGACGAAAGGATATCTTCCACAAACCGCTTCTTTGCCAAACGCGATGTTAGACATAATGGACTTCCAGCAGGTCCTCAAAATGCTCCCAAACCTGTACATCTCCTCTCAGTGCTACATGCAGCTTTTGGCCTACGTTATTATGGTCTCGGCTTTCTGAAATTGGCCGGTGGTCTCTTGGGATTTTCTGGGCCTCTGCTTTTAAATATGTTGGTCAGTTTTATGGAGTCACATCAAGAACCTCTTAGCCATGGAGTGTTGTACGCACTGGGACTTTTTGCTAGTTCCTTCCTTGGTGCCATTTTACGTAATCAGTTTAATTATGCGATAAACAAAATTATACTTACTGTACGTACTGTGGTTATTTCAGCCATCTACCAGAAAGCTCTCCGGGTAAATGGAAGTAGCCTGGCTAGCTTCACCACAGGTGAAATTGTCAACTTTATGAGCACAGACACTGACAGACTAGTCAACTTCTGCTTTAGTTTCCATGAGCTGTGGAGTCTTCCTTTTCAGTTTGCTGTCACTCTCTACCTTTTATATCAGCAGGTAGGCATAGCCTTCCTGGGTGGACTGGCTCTGGCTGTGTTACTTGTGCCCATTAATAAAGTCATTGCTAACTGCATCATGGAGAAAAACAAGGAGATGCTGAAGCACAAAGACATACGGGTCAAGGTAAGGTGAAAATATATGACACTGTAATTTTTCTGGTACATGCATATACAGGTAGTCCTTGACTTACGACCACAATTCAGCCCAAAATTTATGTTGTTAAGTGAGATATTTGTTAAGTGAATTTTGCTCCACTTTACCACCTTTCTTGCCACACTTAAGTGAATCACTGCAGTTGTTAAGTTAGCGACATAGTTGTTAAGTGAATCTGGCTTTCCCATTGACTTAGCTTGTCAGAAGGTCGCAAAAGGTGATCACATAACCCCAGGATGCTGTGACCATCATAAATATGAGTCCGTTCCCAAGTGTCTGAATTTTGATCATGTGACCATGGGGATGCTGCAATGGTCGTAATGTGAAAAATAGTCAAAAGTCACTTTTTTCAGTACCGTTGTAACTTTGAATGATCCCTAAATGAACTGTTGTAAGTTGAGGACTACCTGTATGCCCATCACACTATTCCCTTTTGGGGTAAACAACATTATATAAAGTGCAGAAAAAGAATGAGAAAGTGGGCAAAAAAAAGTAAGATTGGCTTTAAATTAATTAAGTATTAATAATAAAAATATGCTAGGTAGAAATAATAACCAGGTCTAACAACTGCCACAATAAAAACTTGTAAAAATCAGATCAGTCACATGATGATCTGCTTTACAACCATCATGACTTAACAAAAATAATTGCCAGGCTCAATGACAGTCATAAGTTGAGGACGACTTGTAGTAGAAGATTCTGAGTACATATCACAGAATAAACATACCAGCTATGATTCTTCGACTACCAGCTTTCTTTTTATTTTTTTTCAGCTCATGACGGAGCTCTTGGGTGGTATGCGAGTGATCAAGTTCTGTGCCTGGGAACCACATTTTGATGCTAGAGTGAAGGCATGCCGAGCCAAGGAACTGAAGAGCCTGCGAGCAATTAAATACCTCGATGCTGTGTGTGTCTACCTCTGGGCAGCATTGCCTGTGGTTGTCTCCATTGTCATTTTCATTACCTATGTTTTATTAGGACACCAGCTGTCTGCCACCAAGGTGAGAAGTGTTGCTGTTCTGAGTCAATCCTTCTCTTTGTTACTCATTAGTGACTTGTTCATTTCCATGTTTGGTGATCAGTTTGGCTAAAATCTTAACCTTTGCATACAACAGAACACACAAACATTATTTAAGGAAGCTAACTTCAATAGAATACCTTATTTGTGCGCTTGACTGCAGTGTTTATATATTAGCTATATAAACTATATTAACTATATAAACAAGGACTGCCAGTGGTTTATTATCTTATTCATCAACTTGTGACTCCAGGTGCTGCTGTATCAGATATGCAAAACTGAACATAAAACAATCAATCCAAAATACATATACACAAATACTGTGGTGTTTGTATGACCCAACTATACCCAGTTTAAAAAATCATAAATATCCAATACTAATTAAAAGCTTTCTGATAAAACTCAGTTTTATGGCCTTCCTGAATATCATTAAGGGAGGTTACCATCTGGCTCTAGGGATAAGCTATCATGTAGGGATGGAATATAAACTGAGAAACATAAAACTCCTAGCCCACTACTTTCAGTTGACTAGAGGAACTCCCAACCTCCAACTTTGCCACAAACACACCAGATGGGTTAACTGCTGAACCCAAAAGTATCCAGTTGCCAAGCCAGATATACTAAATTCAGCATTTTGAATTGTATTACAGCTTACAGGAGACAGTGCAAAACCAATGTTATAAGATATCAGTGGCTATCTTCTACCAGCAGATGAGCTTTTGCTTTTTCCAAGTTCAGTTTCTGGATAACTTACAAAGGCAGCCCCATGTAAACCACATTGCCCCCCTCTCCTTCCAGTTAGCAATAGTCATTAGTCTATTAGAGCATCCCAAGTCATGCCTATTCTTTCAGGATGAATTCTTTGCTTTCCAGAGTTATTACTGGAGCAGCAATAGACCAAGTAGTTTCTACACAGGCAGTGTCTTCATTTCAGTTTGTTTCTTCTGATCTAGTCCCTTACATTGTGAGTTTGGCAAGGTGGCAATGTATAACTACCCCAAACTCTTAACAAACTCTCCCAGTAGCTTCTTATTAAAAGCAGAGGGGAGAGTAATAAACCCCGCAGTATCCCACAAGTGAATAGTTACCTGTTCAATCTCTCTCCAACCCACCACCTGGTACTACCCCTCAGGACAGCAGAAAAACTGCAAAACAGTGTCTTGTACTCTTAGCTTTTGCAAGATACCAGAATTGATAGAATTAAAAGTTTCTGTCCCATGGCCATATCTGAATATTGATTGAAGTGGAAATATATAGTCTAGAGTTGTTGTAATCTACCACACTCTCAATAAACTTTCCTAAAATGGTAAGACTGATGGAGACCAGGCAATTGTGATCCAGGGGACATTGCCAATGCATGGAATTTAACATGCAAGACTGTATTCTATTTGTTCTGCTCTATATTCTAATTCTGTAACCCTCAAGTTCCCTTTCCAATTTGAGAATATGTTTCTAGCTCTAAATGTTATGAAGTGTAGTTCAGACCTCTTGAGCAACTTAATATGTATCTATAAAAAACAAAATCACAACTTCCAAAGACTTACATTAAGGGGTTTATGTACTGTAGCTGGTCAGTTACAATTGCTGTTGTGGTTCCATTTGGCTACATTATATTTTTTCATTTAATTTCCATATTCTTGCCACCCAAGCGCAAGAATTCGTTCATGTTCTAGATAGATATCTGCATTTGCTTCCGTTGCTTCATTTTCTGCTGCGTCAAGGTGGTATTGTATTCATTTGGTCAAATGCTAGGATTACCTCTCATTTAATTTCTCTCTCCATCATAGGTTTTTACAGCTTTGGCCCTTGTTGGAATGCTCATTCTTCCCCTCAATAATTTTCCTTGGGTGCTGAATGGGATCTTGGAAGCCAAAGTATCCCTAGATCGAATCCAGCACTTCCTAGAGCTCACAGACCAAGATCTGCATGCTTACTATAGCAGAGGTACAGCAATAAAGAAAAATAAAGAAATGGTGGGATGAGACAGCAGAGTGACAGTAGCAGTTCTGGTTCATGTGAAGTAATTGTGAAAAGAGAGAATAGATAATTGACGCTTGAAGATTATGTTTGCTGAAAAAAAATATTAGTGTGATTAGCAACTCAGTGGCTCCAATGTAGTTTCTACGTATAATCACTCATGCCTACCAATGCTCCAAAAATCCAGGCTTCCCCCTATTTCTCTTTTCCTTTAACCCATGTTTTTAAAAACTAGAGCCCCAACTTTCTGAAAATCCATCTCTTATATGGAAAATCTATTAATTAGGGCAAGAAAAATTAAATATGTGAGCTGAACCTAATTTGTATTCTATGATTGAACATACTGTGTATGTTTCTTATTAAAGGCAGGGAGCTTCATGGGTATCTCTGACAAAATCTTAATCTTGGGTAAGGTATGTGCATCTGTGTGTGAAATCAATTATATCTGTACATATCAATATATCTATATTATATCTGTAAATGTACTATTAGCTACAGATTTTATAACAGCTCTACTGTTCTGTTTCAGCTTGTCCTTCAAATCCATCTTCTGCCTTGGAAATGCACAATTCTACCTTTTCATGGTTCCCAGAAAGCAAAGAAACCTCTGAATCTCATGTACCAAGAGGAGGCCAACTTTTCATACAGAATCTGTTGGTAACAAAAGTGAGTAATTAGGGGGAATTATAAAGGCAAACAGCACTGTCTAACTCTAGACCACTTAAGAGGGGTGCCTTGGTATTTCATTGTATGGAAAGAGAAAGTACATGCTCTGAATGAATGAATTAAAGTTTGCAATATAACAGAGTAAGATTTCAGACTAATCTGTGAAAATCCTGATGTTTTTTTTTTTTTCTAGGGTGCATTAGTAGGGGTCATTGGGAAGGTTGGATGTGGGAAGAGCACATTGCTTGCAGCTATCACTGGAGAACTTAGTAGGTAAATAGTCAATCATACCCTGCTTCTTGTAACTTTGAACTTATTTCATTATTTAATTTTTTACGATTTAGTACAGTTAGTCCTTGATTTACAAGTTCATTTAGTGACCAAAGTTGCAACGGCACTGAAAAAAAGTGACTTATGATCTTCTGATTCTGTAGATATCTCCAGTTTGGATCTCAAAACCCCAGCATCTCTCTACAATTCATTAAAGCAGCCACTTCTTTTTGCAGACGTAATGGCAAAATGGCATTTTTAAAACTCAGCTTGAAAAAAAGATGCTGCTGTTTTAAGAATCACTTTAATTAGCAGACTTCTTTAAGCATTAGCATTTGTTTTCAGAATTATGAAGAAGTCAAAAAAGGATGTAGCTATTGACATTACACTTTAAAAAATGCCACTGCCTTAAAGAGTCAGCTTGTTAAATTATTGTGATGTACAACTGTGCTGTCTACAAATAATGCAGGAATAGGTTGGAATTGCTTCTAGTTGTACCCCTTACCATTCGATATCATTTAATCTTCAGGGGGTCTTTCTCTCTCTCTCTCTCATAAGTATATTGTCTTTTTATCCCTATGTATATCTATATGCATAACTTAAGGAGGTATTATACCTAGTAAGCCTGCCTCTTGTTTTTCCCCACAATAACAGTATGTGAGGTAGGTTGGGCTGAGAAAGGGACTGCCCAAATATTTCCAGCTGGCATTCATGACTAAGGAAGGCCTAGAACTCATAGTCTACTGCTTTCCAGGCCAGGATCTTAACTGCTCTAATTGAATTGTTGCTCTCTTCCCAGTGGTCTTTCATCAGCAACTGATCAAGCTTGCACTTGGTCTGGGTAATCACAATAGGCCTTTGGTAAACTAAAGCTTCTTGATCAAAACCATGTGACTTGACATGATGATATCCAGTATTTCCATAATTGAATGAATTTATTTTGATCCAGGCAGCTGACTTCTGCACATATTGCAGAATGTAAAGATTAACCGGCCTCATTGCCTATAAACATTTGGATAGCCATTTTGTATGCCCTTTCCTCACTGCTGATATGTTTGTAGTCAAGGTGAACAGGTCTATGTTTGGGATTTGGAGAAAGGATTTGGCTTGGCTGCTCAAGAGCCCTGGATCCAGTTCACCAGCATCCGTGAAAACATCCTCTTTGGGAAGGAATATGATGCTCAGTTTTATCAGCAAGTAATAGATGCCTGTGCTCTCTCTGATGACTTGAACGTGAGTATTCCATAATGTACAAAATAACTCCTATAGGTTCTTCAAGGAAATTAATTAATTAAGCAAATATTACTTAGTGCTGCCACAACGTCCTCTGGGGCCCAGAGCTGCCTACACACAAAGGAGCTCCTCCCTCCCCCCAAAAAAGTATGTAAACATCTTAGTATGTCACTATTACAGTACAAGTATTTTCACTTTGCTTATATACTGATACCATGGTACACAAGTTTGTACTTCATTTGGTAAAAGTTGCACAAAATATTTTTTTCTCATATGTGGTATGTCAGAATTAGAGGGAACAGTGCTCAAGAACAACCATATATCTGGGGAAAGATTGTTCCAAAGGGCAGGAGGTGCTATGTTAAAATATCTCCAAGTTTTAACTTATTTCCTGTGTTCCCCCTGCCTATCCCATAATGGCAAGAAATTGTGGCATTAGTGTTTGGCAGTTTGCTGCTGAATTTTCATTGATGTACTGTTGGGGTTGACAGAAGAGGTGCTCATGACATATGTGACCTTTGACCTACGTGTTGCATATTGATATAATGGAGTTATGAATTCAGGAACCAGGAATTTTGAATAAGTGTCTTTATTTCAGTGCATCTATTTAGCAACTGTTCTGTTAATTATAATTTATCTATTTTAACTTCTAGATTTTGCCAGCAGGTGATCAGACAGAGGTGGGTGAGAATGGAGTCACCCTCAGTGGGGGACAGAAAGCTCGTATTTCACTTGCTAGAGCTGTTTACCAGGTATATAAAGGACGGGATGAATGCTATTGTCTTAGGTTATTTTTATTTGTGTATTTATTCAATTTCTATAGCCATCTCAGCAAAGTGACTCTGGGAGGCTTACAATTATAGAACAGTTAAGAAAAACTATTATTTGGATGGTTTATTATTTTAATTAATACATTCAGCAGCTGAAATAACCTACTAACAGTAAAGCCAAGAAATGTGGCCCTTAACATTCAAGGCTAATAGGATTGGGGCAATTCTAATCTGTCAGGAGAGCATTCCACAAAGAAGTGGCTACAATAGAGAAGGCCTGTCTCCTAGTTTCCAATGGTCAACATTCTTTGGCTGACAGGATCTGAATTATACCCAGTTTGTTAGATCAAATTAGATGGGTAGAGATTTTACAATTCTGGATGGGAAAGGGCTTAGACGTTATCACTCTTTTCTACAGGAGAAAGAATTATACCTTCTGGATGATCCACTGGCAGCTGTTGATGCAGATGTAGCTAATCACCTTATGCAGAAGTGTATCCTAGGAATTCTCAGACACAAGACTCGGATTCTTTGCACTCACAGAATTGAGGTTTTGGGAAATGCTGACATGATAGTACTGATGGATAATGGCAGAATTCTCAGGGCAGGTAAAGCCTGATGCCTTCTACTGTTCTCTTTGCCTAGGGCTTGAAATAATTACTTCAGAAAAGGAATTCAGAATGTGAACCAGACTCCTGTTTTTTGTTTTTATAAGCTCTTGCATGCTTATAAAGAAGGATCAATGGTTCTTTTTCAATTCCAATGGCTCTTAAAATTGCCTGGAGGTCTTTTCAAATTTTGCTGCATTGTAAATTCCAACAAAAAAGCTCATTATCAATAAGTACAATTAACAAAACGCACAGGTATTTAGTAAAAATATTGGCTTAAGAGAAAATACTGAATTAATTGCTCTCCATAATAGAGAATTTGTTTTCATATTCATAGCAAGCATACCCTGTATAATAGAAAAAGGGACAAAATTTGCTGGTGAACCAATAAAATTAAGGATGAAGGAATTATTCAGAAAAGCTAATAAAGCACCACACAAAAGACTTAACAATTACAACAGGAAAATGATATGGATGTTAAAGAAGCAATAGTAGAGAACTGTAAACAGAAGTGTAAACATAGCAAAATCTTCCTATTTTTCTAGGTACTCCAACAAACATTCTTCCATTGGTAGAAGCTATCCCTAAACTTGGAGCAATGACCAAGAGAAGGAAGGACACAAGTAAGTACTAGGTATTTTCATCATTGTACAGGAATGGGTTTGTTGAAATTGGTCAAAACAATATAAATTTGAGGTAGTGGAATAGAGGATAAAGCTAGTTTAGAAAATTTTTAAAAATGGAACGCAACTGAGACCACAAGATGCATAAGCATACTGGGCTTCTTTATTGTTTTTTTTTTTCAAATGTAATCGTGGAGACAGGAAGCACTAGCCCACTCTTCCTCTGATCGGGTACCCTCTGAATGTGTTGAGATTGTAGTAATACTGCCAGAATTGCAAACCAGTATAGCCATCTTGAGAATCCTCCTAGTATAGATGGAGGAAGCTGAGCTAATGAATTTTGGCGATTTCCCAGTAAGTAAAATAAATCTTTATGTGCATAAGATATCTGAACATTTCTTTAGAGAGGAAACAGCTTCAGATATTTTGTCCTCTTGAAATCATGTGAGCAATGAGAGTACCTTCTACTTTAGCCATATCTTCTGCTTAATACAAATTTAGGAAAAATATGTAATGGATAGGAAGTAAGTATACATGGCATCCCAAGGACTAAAAACTTTGAGAAACATTAAGCTTCACAAACTGAAGCAATATCACTGATGAAAATAGAATCCTGTACCTACATGTTTTGTTATTTTGTAAATTAGGTGAAAATATATTACAAAAATGCTTCAGGGTTTCAAGCTTCAGGGGGGAAATGCAATTAGTAATGCCAGTAGTTGCTAATGATTCTACAACAGCCATATTCCATTGGTGCTTATTATTGAATTGATGTGCATTTGAGAAACGTCTCAGGAAGAAAGTATTATGGATTAAAAACTAGGGAAATGCAGTATGTCTGCACTAGTAGCACAACAGGACACCAAAGACATCTGAATCCTGTATTATAATAACAGATATTGAGTTAACCATTATCTGCAAAGCCTTTGGTTACAAGTTTAGGAATAACTAGTTGTGATTTCCCTTAGGGAAAGACAGGCCATATATTAAAAAAAATGACTGACAAAGAAGTAGAATTCAGGTATTTGTATCCAGGTACATCCATCTGAATATCTTACTTGGTGTCTACATTAAAAGGTGGGTGTAGTTTGCTTCTAAGTAATAAAGTAGGATTAAAGCTTCGTAGAAGTCATAAGAAGTCCTCAGATTTTGGGAGTGGGTGTTTCCAGTTGAGAACCTCCAGTGTCCTATTACTGTTATTCCTGTTTCCTAGTATTATTATTCCTGTTTCCAAAGTAGATGCTGAATGCAATAAAGTGGAGGAAATGGAGGATGAGGAAGAAGAGCCGGCCCAATTAAGCTATTTTCCTAAGCAGGAGGAAGAGAAAAAAGAAGGGGCAGTGGCTTTCAAAGTCTACAGGACATATTGGCTGGCTGTTGGCAGCTGCCTAGCATTGTCCATACTCCTTTCGTTGCTGCTCATGCAGGGTAAGCTTATAACATTGTTCTTTCCCTGTTCAGGCTTCTCTCTGCTCTTAATTGCTGGCTATTTCTCAGCAATTCAGAATCTTTGATTCAAAAAAACCAACACCTTTATAGAAACTTGGGCATCGATTATGAGAATTGTTGAAGACCTCATAGTTCTTCCAGGCATTGGGGACAGAATGATTGTGGAATTCCCTCTCCCACCCACCCCTTTTTATTTTTTTGAAGGAGCATGTATTTTGCTTGGTTTTGCTTTGTTTTTTGGTTTGTTGTACTTTGCTTTTCCAGTCTATTGTATTTTTTTTGAGAAATTGGTCTTTGATTGTAAGCCATCTACAATTGTTTGGGAGTTGCATAGACTATAAATTAAATATATAAACCACCTATCAAATAGAGAAAAAACTTGCAATTCTCAAGTTTGAAGTTTCTTGTTTTAAAGATCAACAATAAATATTAAGCCTTCGTGGTAATAGAAGAATGCTAGTGATTTATTGGCAATTTTTGGATTTAATAGTGAGCTTTATAATCTACAGTATAGGAAAATTTTGATTCTCCAGCCTCTTTCCAGGGAACCCATTGTGTGGATTGGTTTAGAGATACCAGGAATAAATGATTTCCTGAGCAAGTCTGATTAAGCCACAGGCTTCCACAAAGTTCCACGTAATTTAGGAAAAGGTAGTTGTTAAAATTTAGTTTTCATATAGGGTAATTTATTTGTGGCATGCACATATTTGTTTATTAGTGTGGTTTCTATGCTATTTAATCAAACAACTCAAAGCCACTTACAGTCTTATAACACAACTGAAAAATAACAATTATTTTCTAATATGGTCTATTCAGCATTTATTCAAACAGTTTGTAGAGTCACATTAAAAGTGCTTTCATAGGGCCTCTGTATTATATTAAAACGGACAGGAGGAGTTGCTTTGTGGTGAGTTCTCTACCTCAAAGTTATGCGGATAGGCTTAACTTTTGTTTAAATAAATAAAGCCTCACTCACTGACACCCATTTCCGCAGCTTCTAGGAATATTGCCGATTGGTGGCTCTCAAACTGGATATCCAGCCTACCTCATACTGAAAATAACTCCATCAGCAGCTTGGCAGCTCTTCCTTCTTCATCTCTGCTGCTCTTCTCCCATGAGGGACTCATGTATGTCAATCAAAGAGCTTGGCTATATTTTATTTGCATCTGCTTACTGCCCAAACATACATACTATTGAATCAGATTCTTTCTCTTCTTGGCACTTTTTTTCTGTCGTCCTCCCAATCTGCCTATGGAAAGTAGGAATGAATTGGGAATGCAGAAGGGAAAACCTCAGAGCCCCTATTACACAGAATATGGAAGGACCCATGCATATATATTTTTTTTTGCAATATCTTTTGAAGGCATTTCTTGCTATGATTAAGAAGCTGAATATTAGCTAAACAGCTGCTGGCTGTGCATAGACAGAGCAACTTGCAGGGGGAGGGAGCAAGGAATAGGATGGGAGCGCCATATTTGTTGAAACCTGATGGGAATCAGCATGTTTTCAGTGGAGGGGATTGGAATGACCAGTTATGGTATAGGATTCGAGTAATCATGCTTCCAGTGACTTTTCCCATTTGTTGCAAGTTCATCTGTTCTATAAACAGATGACTGAATCTTTCAGATGTCTTCAAAGGTAGAGAAGATTAGATCAGGGGTCTCCCACCTTGGAAACTTTAAGACTTGTGGTCTTGCACTCCGAGAATTGCGCAG